>RCAB01000825.1:0-17049 GCA_003640385.1 Setaria digitata
TTTTTTTTTTTGCTTCAAAATATTTCAAACGAAATTACACAACTTATCATTTCAAATATCACTTTGGTTAATTATTTTTTTCAATTGTTTTTTCAATGAAATTAAGCTACGTATAGTTTAAAACATAATTTTAATAATTAATTTTTTTTTACAATCAATTGATGATAAAAATAATGTAATTTTATGAAATGAGAAAAGTGAAAATTTCAAATTTATAGTTGTAGACAAACATGTATTTAAAAAAAAAAGCATGAAATGTTTGAATTTTTAAGAAATTTTTTTTTTAAGTTTTCTTAAAACTTTCTCATTTTTTTTTTATTCTTCTTTAGTCTGAAAATAATTTAATAAAATAAGAAGATTGAAAATTTTTAGTTGATAATTACAGGAAAAGTTTTATAAAAAAAAGAGAAATAATTAAAAAAAAAATATGAAATATTTGAACTTTTCGAGTTTTTTTTTTTAAAAAAAAAAAATTCTTGCAATTTTTTGTTAAAATTTTTGAACTTTTTTTTTTTTTTAGCCTGAAACAACAGAAAATGAATCATTGCTAGAATTTACAATACGTATCAAATGTGCTCGTATCACTGATGAGTTGATGAGATTGAAAAAGTTCGTTGATACGAGAATTTGGTTTCAAGGACCAGCACAGGTTGATGCTTATTATGCGCCAAATTTAAATGAAATGAGTTAGTTTTAATGAGAAATTTCATTTTTCAAACAATTAATTCTTATACTTTCATACTATTAAATTTTATTGTTTGTTTAATCAAATTCAAAAAAAAAAATACTTCAAATTTCGAATGAAAACTTTTTTCTTTTTCTTTTCTTTTTTTTTTTTTTTTTTAATTAATTTGCAGTATTTCCGGCTGGTATAATGCAATTTCCATTTATGTCACCTGGCGTGCCAAGTTATATTACGTATGCAATGGTAGGCGCCGTAATTGGTCATGAAGTTTCGCATGCCTTTGATGATCAAGGCTTGTTTCAATTTGATGAAAAAAAAAAAATTTTTTTTTTTGAAAAATTTAAAATTTTGATTTTAGAAGGAATTTCATATAATTCATATATTTTCCCCCTTTTTTTTTTTTTTTTTTTTTTTTTAAAGAATTACATATAATTCATATATTTTCCCCTTTTCTTTTTTTTTTTTTTGATATTTCGAACTTATACAATTCTCTATGTTCTTTTCAAATCATCACTAATTGAGCATATACTTAATGACCTGCATAATGATGAATTTCTTAAAAATAATAAATATGGATAATTTGTTCAAAACTCTTTTTTCATTTTTAAATTTGTTAAATTATTACGAAAAACAAATGAAGCATATAAAGAAATTGCTATGTTTTCTTTTTTTTTTTTCTTTTTTTTGCTTTTAATGAATTTTGTAATTATAAAAAAAAAATTTTGATTTATTACTAATTAGATGCAAATACACATGTTGTTCATTTGATAGCTTTTTTTTTTTTTTTCAATTTTGAATTTAAATATAAATTATGTAATTTCTATGCGTTTTTGTAATTATATAAATTGTGCTCATTTAATTAGCTACTAGTTATTTGATCTCAATATGTTTAGGTGGTCGTTTTGATGAATACGGTAATTTGCATAATTGGTGGGATGCAAAAACGGCAAAAAAATTTCATGAAAAAACCGATTGCTTCATAAAACAATATAATGCGGTAAAAGTGGAAGAAGCTGGCGTTTATTTAAATGGACAATTATCAGTTGGCGAGAATATTGCTGATAATGCTGGCGTAAAAACGGCACTTATAGTTTGTTTTCATAATTGAAATTTAAATTTTAAATATTATCGGTGATGGAAAAAAGAAAATTTAAATTACAAAATAATTTTTGGCTTCTCTTCTTTCTCTTTTAATTGAATTTATCATCGTCACTTTTTCCTTTTTTTTTATTTATTTTTTGAAATAAACTTTCATTTCATTATCAATTCACTGATAGAGGACTGTTTTTTTTTTTTTTTCCCGATTACGTTTTGTCATTTTTTCTCTTAAAAATGTGATAATTTGATAAGTAAGTGATAATTTAATTTCTTTTTGAGGCATATAAATCGTGGCTAGAGGAGAATGCTTATCAAGAAGCAGCATTGCCAGGCTTTCAAAATATGACAAGTATGCAAATGTTTTTCCTTGCTTATGCTAATGTAAGTTTTTTTTTTTTTCTTTTCTTTTCCTTCCAAAATATTCAAATAATTTTTTTTTTTTCATTTTTATTGTCATTATTTGTTTTTGAAATTTTAATTGAAAAAAAAAAAGTTTTTCGACAATCCTGAGCATTATTTGCATGAAATGTGCTCGTTATGAATTAAAAAATGATTAATTTATTTTCTTATTCTCTTGTTAAAGGGGCTTTCTTTGAAAAAAAAAAAAAAAAAAAAAAAAGGAAGGAAGAAAATTGATAGAAGAAAACAATCTATTTCCTTGTGATTAAATTAAAATATTTGAAAATTTGACGAATTCTTCTTCAGAATTTTCGCTACTCCGAATATGTGTAAGATCCAAAATACTAATTTGTAATTAACTTAGAAATATTCAAAAATTTGATTAATTCTTTGCCTAAAAATTTTTTTATTATTCCGAATAAACACACAAGTACAAAGAAAATTGAATTGCTTATCACACTAGGCTGATTAATATTGCAGAATTGGTGCTCACTGATAAGGCCAAAACATTATCTGCAAATAATCATGGCAGATGTTCATGCACCAAGCAAATATCGTGCCATCATACCGCTTCAGAATCGGCCTGAATTCTCCGAAGCATTCCATTGTCCTATTGGATCACCGATGAATCCTGTGAAGAAATGCTCTATTTGGTGATAATCAATGATAATAGAAATTGAATTTTAATGATTCGATTTTATCTTTTGTTTAGGGCATTTGATTTTTGTTACAGATTTTCGATTAGCTACTGTAAATTATTTTCCATTATTTATGAATTTTTTCCCTAGCTTTCATTGATTTCTTCCTTTTTTTCTTTCTTTTTTTTTTTTTTTTTATGGTTCAAATTAAATTACCACCAGAGTAAATTTGGAATTCATTTGTCTTACATATATACATGTGCAATTTTTTTTTTTTTTTTTGTTAAATAATTTTTTAATCGAAATTATCAATGGAAAGGATTTGATAATTTTTGAATTTCCAGGAGCATTGATAATGGATAAGTTTAATTTATCTCTCAGGTACTCAGAATGTATGCATTTAAAATATTTCTTATGCTAATTATTAGTGAACCTAATTGCTATCTCATGAAAATTTTTCACCATCCTTCAATTTATTTTTATATCATACACTTTTTTCGTGATCTCTTGCGGTTCAAATTTCATTTTTTTTTTTTTTTTTTTTTTTTTTTTTNTTTTGTTCCAGTGTTTATCTATTTTTTTTTTATATATAAGTTTAAAAATTCGGCAGTAATTTGGGATTCACAAAATTTTTGATGGTATTTAAAAAAGCAATACAACTATATATGTATACGTGTATTTATTTAGGCTACATTTCTTCTAATTTACCTCAATAATATCCCAAATTATTCCCATCTTAATTATGACTAATTAATTTTATTACCAGTTAGTACTGGTGAAAGTATTTTATTTCCAATTTTTGTATAATCATGCCAATTTTATGATTATAATAAGAAAAGAATAGTGAGAAATTGTATTAAATATGTACCAAATTTTTATTTTTAATTTTTTAACCCGTGTGATCATCTGATCAATATAATTACTTTCTCTTTTTTTTTTTTTTTTTGTTTGTAAATTTCTATTGTAGAACTTTAAAATTTTACAAATCATTCATTTTTCTGAAATAATTTATTAAATTGTAATCGTTGAAAACTTTTGCAAATCATTACGTAAAATTTAATCGCCCAGAATTAAATTTCATAGCGTAATTCTATTTTACATTTTACAAATGAATGAAAAAATAGCAATTATAGTGATCATTAGATAATGAGTGACAACGTTGAAAAAGGTGTCGTTTTCAATATTTTTTTTTTTTTTCCAGACTTTTGCTCAAAAAGAAAAGACTTCCAACCAATTAGGTCGAAAATTTTTTCATCCGATCAAATCGCAGATTTTTCACATTTCAAATATTTTTAAAAAAATAATTTATCATAAAAAGGAAAACGCTGCAAAATTAAGCTCATGACGAAATTTTTCCAATACTGAAATATATTTTAAATGGTTGCAGTTCTACAAATTAACAGATCTTAATTTTAAATCAACTGTTTTTTTTTTTCGTGCTAGAGTTATGCTTAAAAATGACAGACAGATTTTAATAGTTGAAACTAAATTAAGCATCTCTGTTAGATTCGATTAATTATTTTTGACTTGCATCTTTGTATTATTTACTCATAAATTCATGATAATAATCACTAATATTTTCATTTCTTTTTGTTAAATCTATCGTTGATAAATAAACGTTTCGGATAGATTTAGATTTGGGATCTAAAATTTTTTAAATTCTTTCTCTTTTTTTTTTTTGCTTTTTAAAGTTTTCGTACATGAATGATTTAAATGCAATTTAATCACATGAAATCGTTTGCATGCATAAACGGCTACCGAATAATTATTTATTTGGCTATAATAGGTCAATTAATTAACAGATAACACGCAGAAAATGAGCATTTTTAGTTCCGCAAGCATTTAATTTATTGTTGAAAAGGTAAAATTGGAAAACATTTTTTCGCATGCAACTTAGAATAGTTAATTTATTTATTTCAATTTCATCTATTTACATCATTTATTTGTTTATTTATTTATTTTAACTATTTCAACATTTTTTCCTTTCCTTTCTTTTTTTTTTTTTTTTTTTTGCCTTAATTAATCATTTGCTTCATCCATGCATGGATCATGCTGATAAAATAGCTGTGGCACTGGCACAATCTTGGTGATATTTCCTCATTAGCTGCAAAATAAATTTTGCTTCCGTTCATTTTGACTTCATCCCATTTTTAAATATTTCAAATAGGAAATGAGAAATTTCGTTCGAAGTATTTTTACTGAATTATCAAAAAATTTTATCCGTTGAGAAGCAATTTTTTGCCTTGCAAATAATTTAATCAGTGCAAAAGGTAAGAAAAGACAGGATCGTTTATCTGAGCTTAAAGCTTAATTTGAAGAAATAAGAATTTTTGTTAATTACCTGGAAGCATTTTACAATTTCCATACGATGCTTTTCTCGAGCATCCGGCATTTTCTTCAGCATATCTTCAGTCTGTAAACACACTTCCGCATTAACGCATTAATAGCTATTTGTCGAGCAATTTAGTGTTGTTAGATTGTTTAGCAAATAACAGGATCTGAATGATCATTTAAATAAATTTTCTTATCTGCTAAGCAATAATGATCGTACTCATCGAAGCAACAATGATCATATTTGCAATTATTATTCTTGTTCTCTTTAATTTTTTTTTGTTTTTTTTTGCTAATTTTAATCGAAACAAAATGCTTTTTGATTAAAGTTTATTGGTAAATAAAAATTTCAGAAGTTATTCATACATCAATTAATTGTCTTTGAAATTTCTTAAGCGCATCTGCATAGAGAGCATTGTTTACTTGAATTGTTTCCGGTGTTTTCGAACCTTTTAATTCATATTTTGCAAAATCAAGCTCATGACGAAATTTTTCCAATACTGAAATATATTTTGAATGGTACAAATTAAAAAACTACGAATTAACAGATTTTAATTTAAAATCAACTTCTGTTTTTTTTTTTTCCGTGCTAGAGACATGCTTAAAAATGACAGATTTTAAATAGTTGAAACTAAATTAAGCATGAAATGTTTTTGAAGTTTTATCTGATTCGTTTTTTTATTCTTAGCTTTACTTTTTATTCTTTTATTTATCATTACTTTTTTTTTCTATTTATTACTTTAGTAAAGAAAAATTTAAAAAAAAAAAACTCGCAATTTCTCGCTTCTCGAATATTTTCATAATCAACATTGATAAATGTTCGAATACCGTGTATAGCACGACGGGTTTTTTGCTGATATTCACGATGTAGTGATGCAAGTTTAGATGCTGAATTTTGAATTTGTTCCAATTGCTAAAATTAATTTTTAAAAAGATATATATGTATTAATTTAAATGAAAGTCTTAAAAAAAAAAATAAATCAAATAATTTAAATGAAATAGTTTAGTTAAGAAGTGAAAAAATTTTATTGGTCTAACTGTTAAATTAATAATTGATCTTAAAAAATTTAATAATAATTTAATAATTACTCAATTGTTGCAGTGAGCATTAATTAAAATACTGAACAAATTGTCTGCTTTATAATTAATTCGTTTATTTTTCAATTTTTTTATTCTTTTTTTTTTTGAAAGAAAATTAAAAACCTTTTTTGATTCCATTTGATTAATTGTTATTTTAAGTGTTTTTTCTAGTAGCTCAAATGGATCCACACCTGGTGGAGCTTCAAATTCCATTTTACCAGGTGGCTTTGGAACATATTGTGGATCTTGTTGAGCAATGGAAATTAGTTGCTGTGCTATATCTTCAATAATAACCGGAAAAAGAAAATTTTATTTTAAACTATGTAGCAATTTTTACTCTGCAGGAAAAAAAAAAAAAATTGAACAATTTGAAAAAAAATTCCAACTAAAAAAAAACGAAATAAGCAAATTTGGCTTAATTTTTCAAATGACTGTTAATTAATTACTCGTAGCCTATATTTTCCTTTTATCCTAGTGTTGATTATAACATTTCTGATTAAACATTAGAGTTTTCTTATTTACTGCACATTTTCAATTCCTATACGATGAACAATATAATTTTTATAAAAAAAAAATTTCTTACAGTAGAAAGAATTTTTAATTAAATATATATAAACAGATAAGGCAAAATTTAAAGAACGATTGCACGCCTTGATTGGTTGCATAACAATAATTTGCTCATACATTATGGCCTTTTCCTTACTTACTCTATATTCATCCAATTCCTTACACATATTATTAAAATCTTTCGTATATTCTGTCTTTTCTGTGCCACCAATTTTTTCGCTTATTCGCATAAGTAATTTCCGGAAGCCACTACGTTGCTGTACCATTGTTGTTATACTGCCATGTTGCATGGGCAATTCTCTATCAATCGTTGCCTGACTTGAAATTAAATGAAATTTTAATTCATTTAAAATTTGAAATAATATTTTTCTGCTCCCAAACGTTAGTAAAAAAAATAATGTAATTTAATACAAAAAATAGAAAAGAAAAAAGGAAATAATAAAAAATAAATAAATGAATTAAAAAAAAAAAGAAAAGAAAAATTCTGACAGTTTTGATTTAAAAAATGATAAAAAGAAAAATCAATTCAGCACAATTACAGAAATGATTATCAGTTTATTTATTTACAGTGCAACTTACCGTTTAATTAACTAATTTTATTTCTACTTATATTTCACTCTTAATTATTTAATTTAAATTATTTAGCAAGGAAAACTGATTAATGCTAGCAAATGAAGAAGTTAGTGGAAACAATTCCTACTTACCTACTACTTTTCGATTTTGCTGTCGATGATTTTAGTGTTGCTCTTAAATTGATAATTTTTATTATCGTTTAAAGAAATGTGTTTTAGGCCAAAAAATAAAAGCCAGAAAATACAAGCCAGAAAAAAGAAATTTGAAATTTATGTTCAATAATTTGGGTTTTTTTTTTTGTTCAAAAATTTCGAATAATTGTGAATTTTCCTTCAAGATCTTATCGTATTCCCCTAAAATGAGAAATGACTTGAAATTTGTTTTAATTGCCAAATTTCCAATTTCAAATAATTCATTTTTGCTACACTGTTTTAGTTCGTAAATTAATTAAATCAAAAAAAAAAAAAAATTGATAATTTTCTTTCTATTCTTTTTTTTTCTTTTTTTTTAAACTGACTACTGCATATTACAGTTTCTGTTCTATTTTAAAGCTAAAAATTATTTTAAAACTCTCAGAGGAATAGTATCTAATAAGTTAATTGTTATAAATTTAATAGAAAGCACATTATCCAATCTCCTCAGGGAGATTTTATAATAAACTTTTTTATTAAGCAATAATCAAATGATCAAATCTCATTATTCCTAATTACCATCTACGTCAATAATTTTCTTTTTATGACGTCCTTCTCACACTACGAAATTTGTAGCTTAGATAAGGTGTCAAAGAAATGTCACCGCACGTCTTATTTTCCGACTGCTTTCCTGGTGTAGTCATTTAGTCTTTTATTTTTTAATTTTCATCAATAAATCATTACAATTTTCATTTTATATCATTCATATTTTTGCATATCATTGCTTATTTTTTTTTTTTTCTAATTTTCATATAAAAATTTTTTTCGTTTTTTATTTAAAACAAACTGATTATTGCATAATTACTTTAATGCAAATTTCATCCTATGCAAATTGTATAATTTTCATTTTTATTTTAAACAGCTTTTAAAAAAAAGTATTTCTTTTCAAAAAAGGAAAAAACAAAAATTTGCTACAAAATTTCCAGCTATTGTCTTTTCCAAAATTGACACAATTTCAAGCTAACGTAATTAAGCTATTGAAATAAATGTTGACAAAAAAAAAATTAGTTATTTCCAAGAACTATTACTTTAAGTGGAATTGTTCGATTAATTTTTCTGTGGATTTAAAGAATAATTTTTTGGCCAAAAAATAAATCACTAAGAAAAAGTTTTACTCTAAATGATACTTTTGTGTACAATTGATAATTAATTTCCTTTTTTCTGGGAAATTTAAAAACTTTTCTTCCTTACTTCTTCTAAATTTAGCAGTCCTGCTGTTTAAAATATTCACTCTCTACATCCAAATCTACTTCACACGCGTAACCAAGCGTACGTAACTAGCACGTGTAATTAAGTAAATTAGAGAAAAAAATCAATCCGTATGGAAGAATGATAGAAACGAGAGAAAAGACACTATGAAATTATTGCTTAAAAGGTACAGAATATAGTAAGATCTTTATTAGAATAAAAATTAAGCATAAATTAAAATTCAGCAAATTTGAGTGTTTAGAATTCAGACATCCAAAAGATGAAAAAAGCACTTATGCAAACAAAAATTTAGCCCCGACAGTAGCCAATATTATTATTATTATTATTATTATTATTATTATTATTATTATATTATTATTATTATTATTATTAATTTTCAGAAAGGAGTTTTTATCAATTCGTAAAATTTAATTAATTAATTTTGCGATTTTCATACTTATTTCTTGTTACTTTGTCGTACACTTTTTTCACTTCCTTAATTTACCTTCATCCTATTAATTAACATTTCACTACTACAGAACTCACCAGCTTCTTTTCCTTTCATTTTTTTTTGTTGTTATTCTGAGGAATAGTTTCAAACTGCTTACTCTTTTCTTTGCACTGACCGTTTTCAACCAAATTGAAGAACGAGGAAATTAAAAGAAAAAATTTTTTTCGTGACAGAATAACAAATCTTTTGAATAGAGAAATTAAGCAAGGAAAAGGACTTTTTTCTTTTCTTTTTTTTTTTTTTTTTTTTTTTTCAACACTCATTTCATGATAATGAATTTTTTATAATTAGGCAGTGCCAAGGAGCAGGTGGCTGTGAAACTTTGCTATTTACCAATCAGTTTATTAATTTTTTTTTTCCTTAACTTCTTATCTTCAGTAGCATATAATGAATGATATTTTCATTCACCGCACCACTGAATGTTTTGGATGATAAGTTTCGCTTTCATCAAAATTTCCCATTTTACATATGTTTCAATAATGAACAGTAAGTAGCAAATTTCAAATATAAATTAGTAGCCATAGAGGTATGAAATGCATTTTTGTTTTCATCACTTCAAGATATCAGCTTCTAATTTTATCTATCTTCCTTATCATTATTGATAAAATTTTCAAGAATTCTGATCCTCTTTCTTCTTTTTTTTTTCTAAAGGAACAAAAATTTTATCTTCAAAATATGAGTGTTTGCAATCTATAATTACTNTTCTTTCTTCTTTTTTTTTTTTTGTTTTTCTCCAAAGGAACAAAAATTTTATCTTCAAAATATGAGTGTTTGCAATCTATAATTACTTCCCTTCTTAGTTATTTTGTTATACACTCTCAAGTAATTTAACTTTCATTTGCTAAAATAACATCATAATTAAATGTTTTAAACTTTTTTCAATTTTATCATACTGCAGAATTTATCTTCTTCGTTTTTGATTTGATTTAGAAAAAAAAAAAAAAAAAAAAGAAAAAGAAAAAGCAAAAAAAAAAATAGGCAAACAGCAGTATTTCTAAATTAGTCTAGTGAATTAATTAATTAATTAATTAGCCACATTTTTCCAGGAATGAATATTTCTAACATCTTACATCTTCATTAAATAACATCGTTCTACTTACGGAAGGTAATGCAAGGTAGCCGAACTGATGAAATATATGCTGCTGCAATTTGTTTTACGGTTATTAAATTTTTGAATGATTAAATTTAAATATAAAAAACATTTTTCGCTTCTTTTGCTTTTTAATTTGCATTAAATGAAGTAAATTGCGAATGTAATTTGGGAATATTTAGGAAAATAGTACCATACATGCATTCAAATAAGCTTTTGTCGTCTTTCCAATGACCTAATTAATAAAATTAATTTGTTTCAGCTTGCAGTCCTGGGTATTATAACGAATGGCGTAGCATTTGCAGTTCTTCTAACAACAAAAAATTTACAGAATGCATTTGGCTATTCATGCATGTCGCATGCAATCGGTGATCTTGGCGTATTAATTATTTTTGCTACATGGGTGCCGATACAATTAATTTTGTATGTTAATTATCATGTGATAATAATTACGAATGATAGGGAGAAGTGATTAATGATAATACATACAGTAGTAGTAGTAGTAGAGGCTATTTCATTTAAATGTTATAATAATAATGATGAGTAATGGAGAAAAATGATTAATGATGATTTTTATATTGATAAGACTTTATAGCATAATAATTATGAGTGATGAGGAAAACTGATTAATGATAATGTTAGCTTTCTTTTTTCTCTCAAAATTTAATTAATTTAGACTATATATTTTAACATGATCTTATAAATTATCATTTGAATAAAATTATTACCGAAAGAGAAACTTTTTTTTTTTATCTTTTAAAAAATTAATAAATTGAAATTTTTTATTTGTAAAAGATCGTATTGCATTTCTGAAAAGAAAGCAAACTTTTTCACTGCGAATTCATATACTCTAAATGTTCTCATACACTTTTATCTTACCTAAAATTTCATTAATATTAATTTTGGTCCTATTAAGTACATGATCTTCCCTAGAAAATCAATGATGTTGGAAAATTAAAATAGTTGACTTAATTATGTATGTTAAGTTTATAAAGTAAACTCTTAGCTGTATATTTATGGGAAAAATATTGTTTCAGTCACTGATAATTTTAGCGATAAAGATCCTTGATAAGACTTAAATTCCTTATTTTTCGTTTTTTTTTTTCTTAAACTCTTTTTCTTCCATATTGATTGATTGATTATAAAATTTTTTATGAAATTAGTTTATTTAAAAAGAGAAACCATACATTCTTTTATGGAATTAATTCATTTTCCTCTTTTTTAGTTCAGATTTTCGTATTAATTTAGTATTAATTTAAGATCTTTTTAAATGAATTTAAAGTCTTTTCTCTTCAGTTATGAATTTTGACAAACTTACAAATTAGCAGTAAATATGGACTTTATACTCCATATATTTAAAATTAAAATTTACCAAATAAAATTCCTACATAGCATCGTTTATAATTAGAATAAAAAAGACTGAAAATCATTGCAACTTTAGACTAAACTATTTATTATAGGTGTCTTAAAGTAAGCTCTTAAAAATGAGGTTGTTAAGGAACTAATTAGCATTAAATATTTGATCGACAGCAAATAATTAGCAGCAATAAGGTCATTAGAGGTTGATTAACTCGAAATGGCCGGAAAGTTGCAAGTATTCAAACTTAAAATATAAGCAAAATAATAAACTAGTTTACTAATTGAAGCTTATCATTTTGTGATTTTAAGGCAGCTTATCAGTTGCTATAAGAAATTATACCTACTCAGCCAATTATTCTCAAACATTTTCAACGTGAGCCACTTTCCGTATTATCACTGATAAGTAAAAATGATTGGCTCTACACCACTGATAGTTTATATGACATACAATCAAATTAAAAAAACTTCATTCATGTATTCACATTATTATTACAATGCTGATAAAAATCAAAAAATGATTTCCCTTTGTGAGAATGATAATATTATAATGATTGTTTGTATCATACATAAATTTCATGCCAAAATATTTTCACTACAGGTAGTTGACGCAAATGAAAATTTAATAGAATGCTAATTCAGTCAGTTAAATACTACTCAATAATATAATTATTAAATTTCTTGATAAATATTTTGAAATAATACGTTATTTCAACATTATTTGCGTATTTACATCATTCGCAACAAATGCTAATTAGTTTATCAGCGAATAATTTTTGCAATATTTTAGGATAACTAAAAACAAAACTTCTTGTTTGTTAGAAAGGATTCGTCATAAATTTCCATTAAAAATGAAATTATGAAGAAATTAATTTATTCAACTCCATAATATTTAATAAAAAAAAAAAAAAGCAAATACTATTTTGCTAATGAAAAGAAAGTTTTCGATTAATTTATTTAAATCAATAAAAAGATTGAATTTCAGGACACCGGATGTTATGCCAAATTTTTTGCAAGACAAACGATTATCATATACAATTGGCCAAGCAACAATTCTATTTTATTATGCATCAATTTATACGCATGTTTTAATTGGCCTGAATCGTTACATAGCCATTGCAAAGCCATTTTCATATGGAATTTATTTTAATGCGGAGAAAACAGTGAAATGGATTATGCTAATATGGTTCATATCATTCGCACAGAGTTGCATTTATCAATTTGGTAAATATTTTAGTAAACAAGTAATTAAGTAATTTTGTCTAATTATTTATTCCTATGCTTTTTTTTTTTTTGTTATTAGGAAGAAAGGAAATTTGATGAGCGGGAAAGAAAAAGAAAAAAAAATAAAATGAAATAAAGGAAAAATTGGAAATTTCTTTTGAATGTGTAAAATTATGATCAATAAAATTTTATAAGAATGAGAAAAAAAAAAGAGTGTGATAGCAAAAGTTTTGGAAATTTTTTGTAACGCTGAAAAAAGAAGTTAAATTTAAATTAATTTGAAATTTATAGATATGCGAAAAAGAAAAAGAATAGGGGGCCGGGAAAAAGATGGAGAGAACTTTTTGAATTTTGATGAAATTTGAACTTATTTATCACAATTTTAGATGGCTGCCATTTTTATTTCGATCGTAATTTATTATTATTTATTTATTCTAATGCACCATGTGCTGAAATCCTTTCCGTTTATTGTGAATTTTATGTGAATTTATTGTTTGTAATTTTCGTCGTACTGCTTGACATATTGACATTTTGGAAGTTAAAAACTATGCCAAAGGTTAATTTATTTTTGCAATATTTTCTTTTTGCTACTGTTCGCAAGTTAATTTGATTCTGATTGCAATTCAATCCAATTATTTTAATCTATCCAGTCAAATTTTTGCTGTCACTCGTTGATTATATTTAAAATTAAATAACTATTTTTTTTTTTTTGTCTAGATATAATTACAAAGATTATATTAGAATTTACGTAATTTATTGCGAATCGTTGGTAAAATAATAAGCAAAATGAAGGGATAAATGAGAATTGTTTTTTTTTTTGATAAGACAATAATTTGATAAAATTGTTGCCATAAACATAAACAAAATACTTGAAGATTTAGTTGTCAACCAATTAGACAGAAAATTAGTTCCCAGTTAAATGTTAAATTAAGTTAGTTATTTGTCAAAATGGATGAAATTATCCATGCTCTGCTTCATTTTCAAGGCTCTAAATTTATGACGAAATTAGAAAAGGAAACAAACTAATTTACTTTAATGCTATTTGAGTGATTATAAACTTCAAATTTAATGAGTATAACCATGAAATTAATTATTTATTAAAAAAAAAAAAATAAACTGATCAATCATTCATCATTATATGTGCAATTTGATACTTGCTATATTGATTGATCAGTTCATTCTGCGTTTAATGAATGAAGCGAATGGAACTAAAATTACGAATATAAAATTAACTATAAAATTCACAAATTTTTTACATAAATATTTATTATCATTTATTTTAGTCAACTCAAAGAACTGAGACACGCAAGCGTAAGTCACAGGAAATTCGATATTTCATTCAGGTAATTAGTATTTCATTATCATCTAGAAAAATCCCTCTTTATTATATGATTATTTGCCATTCTACTCTTTCTACTTTTTTTTTTTTTTTTTTTTTTAAATATTGTATTATTATCCAATAATTCTTTTACTGTATTATAATCCGTATTTGAAACAGATAACTTTTTCTTACTTATCATATCAACCATCAATTTATTATTATTATTTTTTTTTCTTTTTTTTTTTAACTTTTTTTCCTAATGAAAATTCATGTTAATTCAGTCGGTATGCTCAGAAACAGCGCTAATTCTTACATTTATATGTTTTTGGTGTATAGCAATTCACGCAACAACAGCATTTTCAATGTTTTTACTAAATCTTGGTGCTTGGGAAACTTTGCATGCAGCTGATGGGTTCGTTTCTTTCTTAATTATTTAATTCAAATATATGATTTCTGCTTTTCTTTTTCTCGTGAAATAATTTTTTAATTCTTTTTCTGTCTTTTCGCTGCAGCAAACTATGAACAACTTGCTTAATTTTTATCACACTGATTAGTCGATAACTGTTGTTATTACCTCGTTTTCTTTCTCTTCCTTTTCTCTCTCCCTCTCTCTCACTAAATCACACTGAAAAACAACACGAATGAAGAACTTAATGAATAATAATTAAGTTACGTCTTGTAAAATTATTATTATATATTTTTTTTTCAGCTTTATTATGATTGCATTTAATAATCAAATTTGTAATTGCGTAAAGAAAACAGCAAAACAGGCTACCGTACCAGCGGTAACATTGGCGTTATCAGTAGCAAGTCGAAAATCAAATTTCAGTTCACTGAAACATGGCGATCGTTGGCTGCAATTATTTGAACAAAATAAATTACAAACAAATAAAGGTATATTGTCCAGACGACATGAATAGAATAATTTTAAAAATTTTTGCACTTTTAAAATTTGAAAACAAAAAAGTGAGAATGACTCAATTTTGTTGCGCTTCTTTTTTTTTTTTTTTTTTTTTTTGATGATAATAAGGCAAAAGCGAAATTAGAAAAAGAAATGAGATTTAAGAATTTCATTACCAAAAAGATGAGCGTACAAAAAAAAAAACAAATTTAAGTACAAAGTGTCATCTCAAAATTTTTTCTATTTTCAAATCATTATTGCTGTTATTTTTTCTTTTCTTCCGAAATTTATCACTTTATCAAATTTCAACAGCAACCAAATTTCGTTTTTTCTTTTTCATTGCTACTGGCTAGTCTAAATCTATAAAGTATAGTAATATATGATTTTCTCTACATATATAGTAAAATAATGCGAACAATTATATTATTATTATTATTGCTATATTATTATTACTGTTATTATTTTTACTATTATTATTATTATTTTTATTTTTATTATTATTGCCATATATATATATATTATATATGGTAATTATATATATATATATGGCATATATATAATACATATATATATATATATATATATATATATATATATATATATATATATATATATATATATATATATATATATATATATATATATATATATATATATATATATATATATATATATATATATATATATATATATATATATATATATATATATATATATATATATATATATATATATATATATATATATATATATATATATATATATATATATATATATATATATATATATATATATATATATATATATATATATATATATATATATATATATATATATATATATATATATATATATATATATATATATATATATATATATATATATATGTATTATATATAATTATATATATAATTACCATATATATAATTGTTTTCTGATTACTGTGTTCCAGTTTTGATATCATTATTTGTTATTTTGTTAATGAAACTGCTGTTATTATTGTGATCGGTGAAGTGCTTAATAAAGATGCAATCAAAATAGCCTGAAATTTTTTTTTAAAAAAAAAAAGTAAAAGCAATTATCGTTAAAAGATGAAATTTTTTTGTGTTTATAATTTTAATTTCAGTTAATTTATTATTACTTCCCATTGCAACATATGGAAGCAGTTTTAGAACAGTTTTTCTTTTAATTAATTATTCTATATATTAGTGACAAAATATCAGAGTAATAGTATTACAAATATTTGCTGATAAGAGAAAAAACTTTTTTTTCATCTTATTTTATTTTCTTTAAAAACAAAGTTTATATTATATGGCAGCAAACATTTTGCGACTACCATCTGCCAAGTTCCTCGTATGATAATTGAAAAGAAAAACTAGAAGTTCGAAAACTAAAACTAATTAATAAATAAACTGAAAATTAGAAAAACTAAAAATTAATCTAATTCTGGTTAAATTATCAAGCAACACCTGATTTTCTGTGGACTATAAAAAAATTATACTTGATTAAAATTTAAACATTATTGAAATGGCAGGCGATAAAAATAAAAAATGAAATATAAAAGATATTGTTTTCAGTTGAATGAGATTTTCATTTCATTTAAATACTGATAAATCCACATCATAAGCATATAAATTTTCTACACTAAATGGTAATTTTATATATAGCTCTTAAGCGGAAATTTTGCTTCAACAAAATAAAAATTTCTCTTCAGAATTTTTCTTTTTGCTAAACTTCTCATGAAATGTTTGTTAAGCCATTTAGGACAATCAACGGAAAAATATGAGATATTGCAAAAAAAAAAAATACTCTCAAAAACTACAGTTTAATTTTTGAAAGAAAAATACCATGAAAAATTAAGAGGAAATATTTTTTCGTTTTTTTTTTTTTTTTTTT
>RCAB01000826.1:0-16876 GCA_003640385.1 Setaria digitata
GGGGGGGGGGGGGCAGGGTGGTAAGTGGAACTTGCAGAAACTATACGTTCATTGTGATATATACAACATTTTTTTAAGGGCTGTACCAGTAAGATATGAAAGACTGAAGGAACCAACCAACGACGAACCAGGACTGGTTAGAGTTTATACAATCTATGAACATGACGGAACTAAGGAGGAAGTTACGGAAGAATTTAATACAGTATGTTTCCTTCATGTTTTTTGCCTTTTTACCGATTCAGTTCTATTTTGTGGGATTTGGATAATATATATTTACAGACTGAGTGAATTTTTTCAATAGGTATTGATGGCCATAGGACGTGATGCTGTGACAAATGACCTTGGTTTGGATGTAGTTGGAGTGGACCGAGCGAAATCTGGTAAAATAATAGGAAGGAGAGAACAAAGTGTTAGTTGCCCGTATGTTTATGCTATTGGTGATGTGCTGAATGGCTGTCCAGAGCTTACACCTGTTGCAATACAAGCAGGTAGAGTTTTGATGCGGCGTCTCTATACTGGGAATTCTGAGCTTACTGAATATGACAAAATACCAACAACAGTATTTACACCACTGGAATATGGTTCATGTGGATTATCTGAAGATGCAGCCATCCAGAAGTAATTTTTATTCCTTTTGAATTTTGAATTTATGTATATATAAGTCAAATACAGAGTAATTTTATTTTGGATCGTTAATTTTAAATAATAATGACCGTTAGCATGTTTCTGGAAGAAGTAGGTTTGAATTTTCTTGTGATTTGGAAATTTTGCTTTTTTATTAACTCTCGGAAACGTCTTGCATATACAGATAGTTTTAAGTGATTTTTCCTCATTTGGTTTCAGATGTATATAGATTTGTTTTGTATTTGAAATCTTTTAGATATGGAAAAGAAAATATCAGTGTGTATCACAATGTATTCATTCCACTTGAGTATAGCATAACGGAGCGGAAGGAAAAGATACATTGCTACTGTAAGCTGATCTGCCTGAAGAATGAACAAGTAATCCCACTCTAGTTGAATAGAAATATGAAGTTCTTCGCTTTGGTTCTCTTTTTACGAGCACTGTTTTAATTTGTTAAATTCCAGGACTTAGTTCTTGGTTTCCACATACTCACTCCAAATGCTGGTGAAATAACGCAAGGCTTTGCAATAGCTTTGAAATTTGATGCGAAAAAAGCTGATTTTGACCGATTAATCGGTATTCATCCAACCGTTGCTGAGGTATGTTTTCCACCATCAGTTATCCTTTTCTGTCTCACTCATCCTTTACGGTTGTTTAAACTGCTGTTCAGAATCATTACAGATGTTACACGACTCAGTAAGTTTTAAAAGCTTCCTTGAATTTAGTTCAAGTTCCCTTTTGCAGAACTTCACAACACTTACGTTGCTCAAGGAGGACGGGCAAACACTGAAAGCTACAGGATGCTGAGGTTAAAGCATGACTCTTATTTCTTCGTTAATAAGAGTCAACTGGTCTACAGTTGGAATAATTGCGCGTGGTTTGCGTCATCGCCAGCGTAGCTGTGACGAATTTGGGCTAAACTCTACTGTGAGCGCCCATTTTCTGATGATTTCAACTTCAAGACCTATTTCCCTATTATATTTTCATTTGCATATGTTTACTGTTTTATTGGTAAAATGGATGTGTTTGAAAAGGTGATTTTCGAATGACTTGCTGATAAAAACATTACTGGTTTTGAAGTTTTGAAGAAGTATATCAGGAATGTGTCATATCAGCGTCTGCTGACCACATTTATGAAAGTCAAAATGCTGATTTTGCTACATTTAAATAATTTTCTGAATAAATCCAGTTTGTCTTGCAAGTCGAGAGTTCCCTATGGAATTCCAATATTGCTTGGAAAGTACGGTGGGAATTGAGGTATCTACTTCCGTGTGCATTTGGGAGTGGTGAAAAATCTTCATCTGCAGCAAGCGTTGGCAGAAGAAGTAATTCAGCAGCGCAATTTTTTAAGCTGAAAAATTTTTATTGTAATATTAGAACACGAATTTGTATACCAGATTTCTGGATGTCTTCGCCTTTTTTTTAAATGTAAATTCTTTGTTGAGGAATGCTGTAAGTTTAAGTGACAGAGACGGAGTTTTCTACATCGTTTTCTCTACTTTTGTAGTGTGTAATACTTGCTGTGGACTTTAGGTCACTTCTTTTCTTTTCCTTCTTTTCACCTTAGTTTCGTATGATGCATTTTACGGTGGTAATAGCCTAATGTTCTTTTCTTTTTGTCCTCATGGTACACATGACCAAAAAGTATCGAAGGGATACATCGGTAGTCGAACAAAGCTCTCGTATCAGAGTCTTGAGAAAGTTTGCTTGCAGCAGTGCGAGAAGTTGAAGGTCGTGAACTGTGGCATAAAATTTACAGAGGAAATAGGTTTTAAGGCTATTTTTGCGCATTAGGATAATGTCATGATCTGAATCTAAGGCAAGTCTGATTGGCAACGAGGTCTAGGAGAAGCTAGTGGAAAGATAGCCCTTATAAGCAAGTCAGAATACATTATTCTAAATCTAAGTGTAGGATATAAGGAATGTCCGATGCATCTAACAAGGTGTTAGCTATTTCTTGACCGGAATGACGTCAACACTGAAATTTCATTTCTCCTTTATTTGAATCAGTTGCTATGAAAAGTTTCAGCTCCTTCACTGGCTTAAAAATTGTTTGAGAATTAAAGCAGTAACGTTATGATATGAATATTTCAAAAGGAAATAAACAGAGTTAGAAAAAAGAAATAGCGGTAGAGGTTCAAGCATGAAATTCTTTTAAGTATATTTTTGGGAAACAATCATTTACACTTTATTTTGCAATGGAAGGTATGCCTTCCAAAAATTTCATAATATTTTAATCGCTTCAATGAGAGACCAGGAATTAAGCAGTTTTCGGATATTTTTCATAAATTCTATTCTGAAATTATTTTGGGTAGTCTTACGATGGGACTAAAGTTGAACTCTGCAATTATCACTTTTGGTTAGCAGACGGCTTTAGCGAATTATGGGAAATTATAATAAATTTTGAAGTTTTTTGATTTAAATTATGCTATAAATAAAATTAGTAAGTGCAGTCACCCTAACAAACGCTGGAGTAGATGTAATGCTCGTTAAGAATTTATAATTTTCTTTAATATTTTTCCGAGTTTATAATTTATAATTTTTTGTTTTTCATTAAACTTATAACTTTTCATAATTTATGGATTTACAGTTTTTTTTTTTAATTTTTTTATAATTAATAATTTTACTTCTGAAGTTTATAATTAATATGGCTTTAGCTTATTATTTCAGCTTATAATGGTATGATTGGGTTGAGTGGAAAGAAAATTTTGGTTTTTTTGTTTTGTTTAAACATATTGAATGTTCAAATTAATATAACCAAGTTTCGGCACAATTAATTAAGATGCTAGAAAGTCATTGTTTATGGAGGACAGGCATTTGAAGCAAAATTATTACGAAGAGTAATTTTAAAGTGATTTATCATTACGATACAAACTAATATGTGATCGTGTGGTATAAAACAGTGGTAAAATGGAATAAAACTATCATTTTAGCATCAAAACAGGCCAAAAGTCGAAATGAATGTGTGAAGTAAACAAGACCTATGGCCAAAGAGATCATTTCCATAACAGTACTGTGAATGATCAAATTTCCTCATATTTCAAAAATGGAATAAATCTGCGAGAAAATTGGAGAAGTAAATTCGGGAACTGAGAATTCGATGTTCGATTTGGTTCGAGGAAGTGCTGGGCAAGGGACAGTGGTCGGAAACGAAAGGAGAGGAGGGGGAAGAAAGGAAGGGATAACTTTCTTTCAAAGTGAAAGGACCACACACGATGCTTTCAGATAAATTTAAAAGTACTGTTGCTACACAAGACCACCCAAATCGTCAGTGAAGCAACTGAGATGTATACTCCCTCTCGTGTTGATTAGTATAATGTACACATAATAGGTACATCTCAGGATTCGTGGCTTCTGTAGATGTGTACCATACATCACGAATATGGAGAGGTTTGGGCGCAGGTACAGCTCTTGTCTAGGAAGTACACTTGGATGTGAAAAGTTTGGTTTTGACTTTGTGGCAATTATTAGAAGAAACATTTGATAAAAGGTCCCAATCTTTCACACTTCTTTGATAAATGTGCTCTAAAATTGACGAAAATTTTAGATGGGAAAAGTAGTTTGAAATTAAAAATAGTAAAAAAAAAGATCCTGAAATTACTACTTGGACTAATTGCATTTGTTGGAGTAATTGAATTTCATGCATTTAATCAAGTATAATGTCTAAATAACATTGGAGAATTCACTTACATTTTAAATTTTCTCACAGTCTTCAGCTTCTTAATTGAAACTAAATGTTTACCTTGAAAAATATCTGTTGGGTAAATCGGATCTTAACACCAAATCGTTCCTGATAAAATGTACATTTCGTTGTAAATGAGTATAACAAGTAAGAAAAGAACAAGTATGAATTAGCAATTGAGCAGAAGTTCTCAGGTGATAATCATGATGATAATCACAAGAACAGTTACTTCGCAAATGTAACAACAACTGTTACCATTCACGAAAGCCAAATTTGGACGGCCTTGGTAAAAGTATCACAAAGGTGTTGTTGGTTATCTTGTTTCTGTTGATAAATAGTTTAACGTTTAGCTTCGTTTAAATTATTTTCGAATCCTTTTTTTTTTTTTTTCTTTTTATCTTAGAAGATTTAAAGAAGTACGTTTTCTGCAGAATTTGCTTTGCTAAATTGTAACTCAACGATTTCTAATTATAAATATCTCTCAGTGCTGTCAGAATTGCTTTTTCCGTTTTCTGAACTTCTTAAGAAGAAAGGAAACATTTCGTTGGTTTCTGTAAATTTTTCACTTCACTTCACTGTGTGCTTCGCATTTTCCAATACGTTTGCAAAAATGGAGCTCCATTCGTTTGCTAAGCTTTATAAAAACATAATGAAAATATTTGAAATGAAACATAAATTGCTCAACTGTAGGAAATCCATGATAATTAGCTACTTATATAGCTAACCGGATGACAATTTCCATTCGTAATTGCTTTAGATGATGGTTCTTCATTAAACAAAATGCAGTTCCTCTGGTGCGAAATAAAATTCATGAGATAGTTCTTCAAGAGATAAACAGAAAAGTTAATAGATGAGGAAGGATGAGAGTAGGAGAAAGAATAAAAATCCTTCAACTTTCTATAAAGAGGTAATTTAATGGGAAATAACAGCGATTATTTTGGATGTGAAACCTTCATTAGTTTCTTTATTTACACATTTCGTCTAATATCTGAGGACTCCCAAACAAAAAATTCAACAGCTACTACAATGATAAACTGAATCACCAAAAGGTAGCGGCATATTTACGAGAGTGTCATCAATTCGCAGTTCGAGAAGATGGATAATGAAATTGCGCGAATGTTAAACGGAATATTGAGAAGTTGGAATGGGTTAGTAACAATCTGACTTTTATTAATTTAAGTCTTTTATTTTTTAAATGTAAATAATGTCGAAATTTCAACTTTTATTTAATTTACACGATATACTTAGGAAATTAATTTAGAGTACAAAACGAATGGTTTTAGCCATCATGACCGATGCCGAATCCATATTCAAACATTTCTGGAGGCAGAACAGAACGTAGATGAGGTTGCCTCTTCTGAAAAATTCTTAATATTCCTATAGACTAAAAAGATCTCGTAGGAAAGACAACATTTCTTATCTAAATAAGACCAAAAATATCGGGACTGTCGGTTTAGAAATAAAATTACCAAAATACATACCTGTACAACTGTGATCCTCTTTGACATTATAGAAATCAGATGTGCTTGCACATTCTGTTTCGTCCAAATCATCAATTGATTGATCACAACTTAAGAACTGGATCTCTCTGATCCTTTGCTGTCGCTTTGCTAACCCAAGTCCAGAAGTCCCACTTGAGCCCTAAATAATTTACTTAGTGAACTAATACCAGGTGTGTTAGTCTGGGAAATTTTTAATCCCACAAATTTTCATGTCATCACCAATTATAGTAAGGTTAAGTAGAATCCTTTATTTTCATAAAGAAAAAAAAAGAAAAAAGAATGAAAAATAGGAAAAAAAAGAACGAAAAAGTTTGGTAGAAAAGTATAAATTCTGAAATTCATTTTCTGGCAAGTCCCAGATGCGTATGAAGCAAAGGAAATATTGCAGTTTCTAAGAATATTAAAAAAAAAAAGAACTTAATAATGAACAGATTATCGGTGGTTCTAAATCAGTAATGTCAGTGGAGATGAACCTGTTCGGACGAACAATCAAAATGTTTAAAATCCTGAGGGGTATGACCATTTCTCATTAGCCAATTAATCATTTGCCATGGAACACGTCGTAATGCTCGTTCAGCAAGTAATTCCCCAAAATTAGCATCTTTTGTTAATTTGCTGCGAAATTTCGTTAATGATACAAACTAAAAATGTAGAAGTTCAGGATATATACAGGTCTCAAAAAAGAATAGTTTCTAAATAACACCAAAATTATGTTGAATTTCATGAATGCTTCTCACTTAGCTTAATTTTTCTTCTCTGATAATTTAGAAACTTAACAAAGGTTATCAACCTGTAACATATCACGTTCAGCCCGTCGATTCTGATAAGAAATTCGGCCTGATGAAAGACCAAGACGCTCCATTTCTCCACAGTCATCTTCTGTTGCAATAAATACAATTGAGAGTGGAGCTTTGGACGCAAATATAGTCGCCTAAATTTGCTTTTTATGATGATTTTGTGTATTGTGACTCCTTAAGGTTTTGCAATTGCAATAAATTCTGCAAAGCAAATAGAAAAAACTTGACGCAAGGCAAATTTTTGTTCTGATTAATTAATAAGGAATTTTAGATATCAACTGATATCATTTTTTCTATACCTGCACAGTTTCTCGTATATCACTTATCTTTCCTTTACTGATTATTACTAGCACAAAATATGGCTGCTGTAAGTGACTTTCACGCCTGCGTACGTTGTTGGCTAGCCTAAAACTTTCATTATTAATTAGCCTAAAACTGATTACTGCCTCAGAATGATGAGACTAAAATGTGCGATAAGTGGAAGAAATGAAACACATTCCTATCACAGTTGGAATGATGCGGCTGTCTCTTCTTCAGATATTGAATGACCACTACTTGGTATTGTTAACTTGATAAGCTTACTTGGAGAGGTGATAAATGATGTGAGCAAAATGAGCAGTTGTACTAGGTTGTACTTGGGCATTGGCCTTCCAAAACGCATCAATTAAGCCATCGATTCCCTGACAGTTAGGATCTGTATCCAGATTCTGCAAAACAGAACAAGACTGATTGTATCTATGCACATCAAATCATTCAAAGTTTCAATCTCTGAAAAGACGTATCTCAAGTTAAATGATAAAAAATCGCAAGAAGTGGTAAAACTCAAAAACAATGACATAAACTTATGGAGTTTTAAGCTCTATACTATTTATCATCGAAAGAAAATTTTTTTTGACTAATTTAGTAGTGCTGTAATGAATATTAAAAGAATCTTACAAGGCAAAACTGTTGCGACTCCCGAAAATATGGTGGGATTCGTGCTCCAAAACCAAAAGCTGCGTAATTTTGTGAACTGTAATATGCATTAGATACTTGCAGTCATTTACGAAAATGTTAATTGTAATTTTTCAAACATTAAAAAAAAACTTGCAAATTATGACGTCGAAATGGTTCACAGATTGAGCGAATCACGCATTCTACATCACTTGCAAAAGTTGCATTAGCACTGTCTAAATTTAATGCCGAAAAATCCACCGCAACAGCGAGCGATAAACAATAACTAAAATATTTGTCCTAAGTGGGGCGAAAATTCGTGTACATATAAATTTTTCTTGACTTCAAAGTAACTGAAGATATACGTACCCACTGGTAATGTAATCGAGAAAGGAATACATAATGATTTCGTTGCATTTGATCACTTCAATTATAGCACCCACTTTTTTATTTCTTTCCGGTCCAACTCGCAGCTGAATTTGTAAAAACATTTGATATAATTTGAAGTTTGGAAACAAATTTCATGTTTTTGCGAAATCTAAGCCGGAAATTTCGTTCGGTATGAGCTCAAGGGAATTGGTGGATTTAAAAGAGCTAAAAAGACTTTAGTATTCCTGATGTGACAAAACGTCGATTACGTAATCCGAATAAGACTATAAAGTTAAAAGCTGATACTGAGTTTTGAACATTGTGAAATGGGAAGTTTGCAAAATGTTTCAGACAATTTTATAAACATTTATTAAAATTAAAGAAAGGAGTGCCTACGTGAAAGACTTTCCGACTCTCAGCACTTTTGAAAAGCGCATCCGAAGTTGTTACGAACAACCCTATAATCGAACACCTTGCATGGTCATCTCGAGAGTAACAGACGACTTCGAAGTTCCTTAGAATATGATTCTTATACTCTTCGAAGTAAATACATTTGAGTGATATTAATCTCATAGTGCAGAGAGAGGACAGAATTCAAAGTAAGTCAATTGTGAATGATTTTGTTTTTACTCTTTTATTTGATGAATATTACTGCAACAAAAGAAAAAAAAAAGAGAAAAAGGAAATTGAAAAAGCATAGGAATGATAGTATAGTGAACCTGTTTTTGACATCTTTAACTATGTTTTTTGATATTTTAAATGGTTTCCAAAGAATCTTTGATAAGTATGATTGATATTCGCTCGTGTATAACACATTACGCTTTTCATTCTCTTCAGTTCGAAATACTTGAAAATAGATCTGAAGACATGAAATAATCAGTAATGTCGAACAAATTGTTAATTATGTGACACTGATCAACCCTTCATATAATCACATTTTTTCATTCTTATATTTTCTCTCTAAGAAGACTTTATGCCAATTAATTTTTCTCTCTACAAAAATTACCAAAGTGTATCATACAGGTACTGTTATGCTTTGTTAAAAAAATTTATTCCACCAGAATAAAATCTAAAATTCATAGATCAATTATATATATTTCATTGCCAAAAAATAAAAATAACCATTATCGAACCTGGGTATTTTCAAATCCTTTTTTCGGAAGATTTTTGCCACAAAATTGTAAGAGTATTAGTTCTTCTCTTGGTTGAGCTGTATATGATATCGTCAATGCAGCGATGAGCTTACCATTTTTTCTATGACTGAAAATGAAATTTGACCATTTTTTTTGTCTTCATATGACACCACAATATTACCATTATAGGCGAGACATTTCAGGTACCATATTCATACTATAATTTCTGATAAGTATTATAAAAAAAAAAAAAAGTGGAATTTTTCAGTAACAAACAGCATGACTGTTAAAAAAAAATTCAACATACAAAAGTGGTTTGGAAAGTTTTGGTGTGCCAGTAACAATTTCGGTGACAAAAAATGTAGCAATTCCGATGATTATTACTTCTTCTTCGCTATAGTCGCAGCTTAAATAAATGAACTGTTTAAAATGTTATAAATTTTCGAAAGTTATAAATTAAACAAAAGTTAGGACGCAGTCATTAAAACAGCTTAAGATAAAAATATGCATCTTAAATCCAAAAAAATTTTTATTATGGACAATTTAGTAATTTAAGGAAATGACGTGCTACCTTAATTTTAGATATTTTTTAAACTTAAAGGAAGGAAGTACATCCAAATATATATATATGTTTGTATGTACTTCCTTCCTTTAAGTTTAAAAATTTTCGTATTTGCTTGTTTATATATATATAAGTTTAAAAAAATATAAGTTTTTAAAATATATATATATATATATATTTATGCATTTATTCGTATTTGCCTATATATATATATAGGCAAATATATATAGGCAAACACGAAAATCCAGACTAGGCGTTCAATCTAACATTTCAATCTTCAAATACTGATCACGTTTGAATGCGTAATCGACTGAGAATGCGTTAGGAATAAAGATAACATCTGCTTTGGAAATAACTTCTGTTGTTGTGACCTATAAGTTCTTCTTTGATGAAACATTCTTCACATGAATTATCATCAAATTTCAACTTTTGATGTCGTACAATTTTAAATTCAACCAAATTGCTTAAGTGAACATTGTTTTCTAAATGAAATGAACTGAGAAGTGATACGATCCTTCTTTCTGTGCAGTTGACCATAACGTATACAGTTTATTCGGTTCACGATATCCATTTTTATCGAACATTAAACTTACAAGTTTCCATGGACCTTCGGAACCGTTTTCATTTATAGATATTAAGCAAACTATATCATCAAATGCAAATAAATCGATCTTTAATTCACTGAAATGAATAAGTTCTTAATGCATGACTGTGAGCAATAAATTAAATTAATCATATACAAACTTCTTTTGCGGTATAGAAGCGTTGCATTTAAATGTTGATTTTATTTAGTAGGATATATTATGCTACTTCAATATTGCATTTTTGCTGAATAAGTGATGAGTAATTAGGGATTTTCCTCATTAAATATTACGAAATAGACAAACCTGATATGCAAATCGATCTGGAGAATATCTCTTGGAATCGCTTTGTTGTATAATCCATCACCGAAAGACTTTTCACGGCTGTAATGCTGCACATCGATTCCAGAAACTTTAATTCAAATTTATAAATTTCACTTAAGATTACAACGATGCTATCCTGAAGTCTCCTATGGCAACAACAGCTTTTGAAATTAGCAAAGTCGTTTAAGAGTTCCACTACCTTACACATTTCTGCTGACTAATTAACAGATTAAAATTTTTTTTTCTGCCCAAACAAATTCAAATAGAAGCAAATTGCTATGAGGAAAAATAAGTGCAGTTTTTAATTCTTTCTAATTCTTGCAAAAAAAGTGTTTAAAAACGCTGCTTAAGAAGCTTTTATTGCAATATCATGTCAATAGTTGAGGATAGCTATTATTGACATCAATAATTTGTAGCAAGTTGGGAAATAAAGCTTTTGAAAAATTAATTAACAAAATCGGTAAGATGAAAGAAATAGGCAAAATAAATCGGCGACATCCACTAAAAAGCTATTTTGTTTGCCAGATAAGAAAATTTGGTACTTCATAGACGGAACATTTTTATATTCCTACAATACTTAAAGAAGGGCAAACGAGCCTACAATACTTAAAGAAGGGCAAAGTGGGCCACCAGACAAGTTGTAAAAGTTGAATTCATTGATGAAAATGGACCTTTTTTATTTCTCACTTTTTTTTTTAAGGGGACAATTTATTCGCTAGCACACTAAGTGAAAAAGGATATTTTAAAAAGAATTTTAAATTCTTTATTTATTTTTGACACATTTTTAAATCAAAATAATTTAAAGGAAAAAATGCTAATAAAAAAAAACAACCTTCTCGAAACAGGCGGCAATAATGGACCAGCTTTAAGTGCTTTCCGAAGAGCAATGATTTGCCGTATCCTAGTCATATTCATAGTGATTCAGCTTTTGTATCTCAAAAAAAAAAAGAAAAAAAAAAGAAACAGAAGAAATAAAAAAAAGCAAACAGTACAAAAATTATTAAATTATCAAATCAAAGGCACACTGTAAATATGGCAACGAAAATTTTTTTTGTGTCTCTTTTTGTAAATATAGACAACACAATAATGCCGAGAAATGAATGAAATCTATAATTTTGTAAGATTTGACACAATTTGATAGTTGTAAGTAAAAGTGACAGCTGGAATCACATCTGCTTATCTCACTGATTATAAGAACCAACAGTATTTTTTCCGTTCCGCTTCAGATAGCGGAATATGTGAATTTCTTTTTCTCATAGAATGAGTTAAAAAAAAAAGAGTAAAATTAAAAATTCATTTATCTAAAGAGATTAGCAGTAGTCTTTCAGTTGTAGACAAAAAAAAAAAAACTTTTTAGAAAGTAATATAGTACTGAAACTTCCAAATTTCAGCAGAATAGTGGAAACAGCGTAATGGATATAAGTGAGATTCATAGACTTTATAATAAGTGGCGGTCAACCGGAAGTACAAGTGTTGTTAGTTCCTGAAAAATTTTTGCTTAGTTTTGGCAAACAAGTAGAGACCCAGTTTCTAGCAAATAATTATCCTTTTATCAACACTTCACTTGGTCCAATTTAAACATTCAACCGAAATTCCATCCCGTATGACTTCCGGCTCAGATACCTAATAATTTAGTGTGGTGAAACAAATTGCTAAGGCAGGATTGTCCTAAATAGTTCAAAAAAGAAAGTAAAATAAAAATTAAGGGATAAATGCAAGTGATGAATTCTTTAAAGAAATATCAATATGTAAAAGACTGAAAATAATTAGTATTGGAACACTACACTATAAGACATAAATTATTACCATCATTACCCAACGAAACAACTTCAGGCAAGCACAGGAAAAGGTAGAAAACTATAGGAGAAAAAAAAGCTGCGAATTTTAGCAAAAAATTCTCGAAGAATAAATGATTGTATGGTTCTTCTAAGCCTTTAACAACAACTAATGCAGAAAAGAGCTTACTCTAGAACAATTTATTAATCAACAAAATATTTCAGCAGATGATGTTTTTTCTTCTGTTTCACTTCTTTTTTTATCTTTTGCAATTAAATATCAATGGAACAAACAAACGTCAATTAAATTTGGTAGGATGAGAAGGTGTAAGTCGAAGTACTAAATTGCATTCTTTACTTTGACATGTTGTGATTTGTTTTCTCTTCCTTTCAATTCTATTTTAGAATTTGCTTGAATTCAACAACTTTTTATTATTTGAACCACTAAACCATTACTTTATTATTTTGGACCCAAAAAAAGAAAAAGTAAGAACGGAAGTTATAGTAATAATAATTAAGCAAGCGATAAATATTAATCATTCTTCAATATTTGTAAAATTATTCGAAATTACAGGGAAACTGAATATGAACCTTTTTAAAATACTTATCTTTTGAGATGGGCGAAGAAGTATGAAATTTCAGAATTCCATTTTGCTGAACTCTTTTTCTGCATAAAAAACTTAATCGAAATCTTTTAGGTTTCATATAAGGTTTGCAGGTTAGCGAAATTCCAAACAAGTCAAGCTTTAGATTATCTCAAATTGAAGTTTCCTTTCTAAGAAACTATTTCATCAAAAACAGGATGACTGACGGATATAATAATTCAACTGAACAACTTACAGGTTGCTTAAAAAATATTGAAGTTTACTTTCACTATTTTTTCGTAGCTTTTAATATATAAGATTATACTTTCAATGAAATCTCTGTGATGTACATAACTTTCTCATCAGTTTAGTTTGAAGTGAATTTCTCTTCTTACCGAAATAATAAATATTACACAATAATAATACCGTACTTTTGTTCCCATACAAAGTTAGTTGTATTAATTAAGTTGAAATGATTACTGTTAATGATTTCGATGTTAATCTTCAACATTTCTATTTTTTTGGGAATATACATAGCAAAAAGTATATTTGTTTTCTAAAATAATTTACGCTGAAGCTTCAGAAATATAATCAATAAATGTTTGTCTTTGTCAATAATAAAACAATCGCTAGAAATTTTGGATTTTAGTTTAAAACATTATTTACAAAAAATATTTCGGAAAAAGTTGCGCAGCAATGTTTTAACGTGCAATATTGACAAATGATAAAAAATTTCTTATTTTAAGAAATTATTTGCTAAATTATCGGATAATTTATTACTTTTTATTTTTGAAACCTGAAGGATAGAAGTTTTATAGCACAGATTTTAGGTGAAATAATAATTTGCATGGTTAGAATTGTTTTTTATTCATCCATTATAATAATGATGGTAGTACTGCATTTACCTTCAGACTTACGTTATTAAAATAAAAAATTAGCACAAGCAAACCAAATAAGAAAATTAAAATTGATCAGTCTAATCATTGTTAATTCAACAATCTTTTTTTTTCTTTCATTTTTTTTTCAAGAATTTCTGATGATCTTATACATAAGGTGCTTTTCAGAATTAAGCAGATAATTATGAGGAATGACTGGAAAAAGCTTTATCATTCGGCAGCTGTTTTTTTCCTATTGAATTCAGAAGTGTTGTAATAGAAAACATACATTTGCACCTTTTTCGAATGTTTCTGCTAATTTTATGAACATTTATGATTTATTCATAGTGCTTGAAAGTTGAAATTTGAAAACAGCAATAAAATATGCTAAGGAGTCTATCTAAATTAAATTTGAGAACAATAATGTCTCGTAAAAGTTAAATGTGGCAAAACTGAATTTTCTAAATAAATCATCCATAAAACAAAAGTGCTTTATGGTAGTTAAAGCTTATGAGCAAACATGTATACGTATAAAAATGTTTCATTGCCTATTGTCATCGTAACATAACTTTTAATCCTTAATGTTAATTTGATTTTCTAACAAAGCTACAAATGAATTAGAAAAGTTGTTGTTATTTGCGAATTAAAATCATCAATGAAAATAGCTCGTTCTTTGTTAAGTAACAATTGATGGATTGGTTTTAATAGCATATGACGTTTTAATGTTGGTTAAAGCATTTGTGATAATGGGCCAATTGTGACAATTTAAACTAATAGCATTTTGGCCTAATAGTAGACTCAATGTTGAAGATAAGGACTAGAAGTATTGTCGCAAATTTGAAAAGGGAATGAATAAAGGAGTCATTATAATTTTTAATTTTTCGTGTATTTTACAAGACAAATTATTGATGAATTATTTCCAGAAATTCTGGTAATGTTTGAGTTAGGACTGATGTTATCATGGTGAGCCTTACTCTCCTTATCACTTCCCCATCCCAACATAACATATAAGAATTTTTCATACATCAACATGAGCAGGGTAATAGAAAGGCAGGTGAGAAAGTAGCGCTACTCATAAATATGGAAACACATGAGTAAGTTAGGATGGAGCAGTTTTATGCTATAGCTTCATAAGGATTTTTGCAAAATGAAATGAATTATTTGATTGGATTGGTATGTTAAATATAATAAGAGTAAGCGTAATTATTGGCTTACCTGTTTGTTGAAAGGGAAGCAAACAGAGCTCGGTACCACTCAGAGCTATGTTTCAACCGTTTACAAAGTTTGTTCATTTTTAAAACCAAGAAAATCTATGGGAAGCATCGGACGTATGCTAGCCATTGGTAAATCATCCATGCAGAAGTAATTACTAAAAAATGCACAGAAAAAATTGCTCAATAAGCTTAATTATCAGAGGAAGTTCATTTTTCAGTCACAATATTTGGGCGGAAATTTGTTTAAAACAATGCAAAATTATGCGACGAAATAGCGAAAGAGAAGAGGAACCCCGTAAACAACAAAAATATAAGAGTATAATATATAGGAAAAAATATGGAACATATTATTTTCTCAGCTTAAAGTAAAGGACGGATATTAACAAGGCAACAGCGATGATTGATCGGAAAATTTTGAGCTAAAGATAAAATGTTGTCTGGCATTTTACAAGATAATAATTTTGTATTTTAAAGCAAAGATTTGTGAAACAAGATGATTTCAACTTTGCTTTGGTTTCTTACTGTATCAGGAAATTATATATCAAAATGTTATTAGCAAAAAATTCATTATATAATCGTGTGATTGCGAAGGAAAAAAATTTTTGCCAAATATTATCCTGTCGATTTGTTTTATTCAAAACATTTTAGTAACACTTTTTGTTTTTATTTAAAAAGTCTTTGATGGAAAATGCTTTTAAACAGGTGAATTCCAATTTATCAGAGTAATTTACTGAATAATCCTTATTATGCTCAGCTTAGCTTAGAGGATTTTTATCTAATAAAAACTCAGAAATAAACAAATCCGTATTTTGGCATCACATATTTGCATGCAAAGTTTGTGAACTTTAAAAGCCGTACATTTCAGTATTGCTTTACAAAAATCATTGCTTCAGAAAACGGAAAAACTGTCTTTTGAGCAAAAATTCTTAGAGCAAGCAGAAAGTTTATTAGACATTATGAAGAGAATTATGAACGATTCATGACATTTTTTTTTCATTACCAGTTATGATTCAGTAGCTAAGTAGCTAGGCTAGATTGGATTTTGACCCGTTATGTTCAGAGTATCCTTTCAAGACTGTATTAGATGCGATATTCAGAACACTAACGTATTCTCTGTAAGATGCTATATAATCGTAAATGAATTATCTTAATTTTCAGTTTCGAATTGTTCAAAATACTCACTGAAAGATGATGCTAGCAGAAAGAAAAATAGCCAATGCCTTTGAATCCGTCGTAAAAAGAAATACTTAGCAAAGTGTGCAAATACGGTTGAGTGCATTTATACTTGAAAGTAAGCTCTTCAAATGAACTACTACAGGCTCTTTTGAAATTTCTTAATGGAAACACGTAGGGCAGCAAATTTTCTATGCAAATAATGATAAACATAGACCGATCGAGGAGAAATAACACTTGTATTCCTATTTTGAAAGGAAGAGAGCTGAGGGAATTTAGAAAAAAATTGGAGAAACCGGAGTTCTTGACCGCAAAACGTGAATTAGTATGAGGCAAATGTACAACGTGGTACCTTGCTTTCTAAAACTATTTTTCATCTCAAGTTTATAAAAGGAAATTCAAAAATTTGCTAATTCATTTTTTTTTTTTAAATTAAGGATGAATTCATCTTCATCACTATCAAACTATTACTTAGTCTTGCAAGCAGTAAATGAAGTAAATAAAGCACTAAAGATAATAACTAACAAGTGCCACAATTTTTAACCTAATACGAGGTCTATAACTGGTTATACGATGACATTATGCAATTAATTCAACTATTATTAGATTGACTGAATTCACTGCTTTATGTGAAGAAACATTTTTAAATGAAAGAGACTGTGTCATATATATCACTCTGATATTAATTGCCATTTTGTGTTTTGCTGGTTTATTTTCTGTTTCCTTTGCATTTATTTTAAACTAGGAA
>RCAB01000827.1:0-16819 GCA_003640385.1 Setaria digitata
GGATGATGGCAATGTGGCAGGGTTGTTAAAGTTGCGATATTCCGTCTAAGGAAGTGCCTTTTTAGTAACTACTTGTAAGAAACGAGTACATTTTAGAATTCAAAAAAAAATCTTCATTATGTTCAAATATTTTATTTTTCGTTACTGTAAAAATTGAGCGTTCACAATTCACAGAATGGTTCAAACCACAAATTATTTCATAATTCAATTGTATTAAGACAAATATCTCGTGCATACAAAATACACATACCGCTAATTAACAATATGAGCATGAGACAAATTTACAAATGAGAGTATTGAATAGATAGAGTCGTGAGTTCGAGATGGTTTAAGGTTTTGATGAATTTAAGCTTTTCGAAATATAAATTTGAAGAAATTGTTGCATTGATCATTCATTAAAGAAGTGAGTCATGTTACGAAGAATTATTTGGTAGTGAAAAAGTTTATATTGCTATTGGAGTTATTGAATAACCTCTTGGAATTCACTACTCCGTAAAACCAGGTCGTTAGTGATTCGGACATCGTTGTTAATCATACCTTACCAAAATAGATTCATGTTTTCGCTGGCATATTGTTAGCGGTGTAATCTAATGCTAATGGATTGATCAGCATATCTGCTTGCTCGTTCTCAAAAAAACTATCTGAGAAGCTGATTTCTGAAATAGAGTTCGGATGAATGATAGATTTGGAAATCAGTATAATTGGATTAAAATGAGTTACTGTTTGGTAAAAATTTTGAAGAATTCATCAACCCAAGAAGTGAGAAACAGTTCCAAACTTCAATGATTATATTTAGACTTTTTTTTTTTTGCAAAAAAAAAAAAAAAAAAAAAAGAGAGATGCCGTTGATATTGCGATCAGTTTGGTCCAAATTAATACTTGCACCCAATACGGAGCAATTCGATGTCACTTCCCGGCCTGTAAAGTCAAAAAACATTATAAAACAGTAGCTATAGTGATTACATGTAGTTCATTTGATTCTTTAATACTTTAATTTAAATTAACTTTTAAATTTTCGATAAAAAATGCCTAGTAATCTTCATGAGTAGAAACGAAAAGCGTAGTTGTGTTCTAAATGCATTTTTTACCCACTATGCGTCATTGACAGCAATACACGGAAAAGATTAAACGGTCTGCAGGAATGGATTACTTGTATATTGGTTAAATGAAGAAAACTTTCAAACGTTTACTTAAATTTAAATCAACAGTAAAGGAAGTACCTGAAATATGTTCGACAGCTGAATTGCTTGTGACAGATAAAAGACTGGCCGGCAAGAAATCTTCAGTAAACGATACTTGATCGATTGAACTCAAATCTGAATTGGAAACCCAACATAATTGATACATCCTGGAAATTCGATGAAAGAAGATTCCTATTAATTAAGGTATCAGAATTTTTATCATATCTGGCCAAATGTAAATCACATACTCGCAATCCATTGATAATAATGGAAATGTTGAAGGTTGGTCTGGAATATTTGGCGAATTCGTAATATTTGAGATGCACCCTAAAATATTAACTTTACTAGAATATTTTTCACCTTCTAAAATAAAATTTAAAATGCTAATTTGGAATTACACAAAAATTGTATTTTAATTCATACTTGGCGAACATGGTGGAAATGTCTCAATTAACATGCTTGAATGAAGGCCCCAGCTGTCTTCTAAATAATTATCCTCAAAAATAAATTTACTCTGCTCCTCTTTTGGGCTCTGAAAATGTCAGAACAAAAGTTCGATTTAAAATTTCATTCAATTTAATTTGAGTTCACAAAAACGCTTGTGCAAATAAATTAAATCTATTTAACTTCGCAGTATTATCGGCAAAGCAAATTGCAAGTTTAACCTTGTTTCATATACTAAAAGCTTTCTAGAAGTTCAAGTACCTCAACTTATTAACATGCTAAATAGAGCAAAAATTTAATATTCAGATGTAAAAATGCTTGCAGTTACGTTTTGAATATTATGTTCCGAAGTATGGTACAAGCTACCCAATGTTGAAACCCTTAGCGCTGGTCTTATAGTTGACTTAACAACATAATCAACTGCCAATGTTCCATCTGCCATCTGAAAATTCTCATGTGTTCAATTTTGGACAAGCACTTACACTTCTCACTAGGACTTCCCATTGCAAAAGACGGTAAAAAGTCTATATCAGTGTTCTTTTTTTTTTTTTTTCATTAGAGAGGGCATTAATTCTTAGCCAACTATTTCTTAATGCAATTAAAAAATTCTATTAAATAAAGTGGATACCATCAACGTTTGAAATGATGTTTGCATATTTTGTTTATCGGCAAGTGTTGTTTTAACTGGAAAGCTATATGACAAATTTTTTGGCAGCAAATGTTTACTCAATAAAGTTTTCATATTTTGATTTTTTGTCATCAAACGAAACTACCGAAGAGACATGAGGAACCTTATGCGAGCAAATATTCCTGCCAAATTTTAGATTAAAAAAGACCGAATAAGAAAGATATATTTATCGGAAATGAAATGAATAAATTCAAAACATAAAAAGCGGAACATTCTCATATGACAGTATAATTTCCTAGTAATGATTATAAATGAAGAAAAATATTAACAACCGACTGCCAAGCCAACGTGATCCATTCATTATACAATGAGTTGGTCATTAAGTTTCTCCTTAAGATTTGTTTTCCGGAACATTCTGCTTATCTCACTATTTACATTACTGGTATACTTTTTTTCCTTTTGTAAATGTGTTTTCTTAAAATTTTATTAAATCAATAAAATCCTTTTTACTTTAAAACTGCAAGCTTATTTAAAGGAAAGAGCTCAAATTTTTTATTCAATTTGTCGACCCAACTTTTAAATTTTCTGAGAACTATTAAAATTTATTTTTTTTAATTATTTCATCTCTACAAAATGCCCAAGATATGTGTTGATTGAGCAATTTTACTTGTTAGTTTTTCCTTCCCAACTCTTGCAAATTTTGCTAAATTCTAGCCATTTCAGTTTCACTGATCAACATTTCTCGACAACTGAAGCCAAAATTCGTTCTATTTTTTTAGGTGTTAGTAAATTAATAAATAAAAAAAAAAAAAAAAAACTGAGCATCATCCATAAAAAGGGTCATTTCCGATTGAAGTGAATATTGTTAAAATAGAACGTCTGAGTGAATGAATCCTTTGGGATCTCAAGCAAAATTTTTTTACACTTATCGTCAAAATAAGAAGTGGTTAACACAATTATCAAACTTAACCGTTCGCGAGAGCTAACAAAGTGTACTCTTATATCTATGTACTCGTATATCTAATTTAAAGAAATATTAACTGCATAAGGTCATTTATCTCATAGAAATTTATTATTTGAAGTTTATAATCCATTTATCATCATATTTCAAATTATACACAATTACTTCATCATGGATATTTTCTGACACAGTTCAATAATGATGCAAAAATTAGTTAAGTCATAGATCACCTCTACTTTAAGCTATACATTCCATAAAATCAGAATCGCTAAATCGAATCTTGAAAAAATAAACAGAGAGTAATTAAACTTACTTCCTTGATTGTAAGCTAACTTGAAGATTTACAATACACATTAATCAATAAATCCCGCAGGAAAAGAATTTCATTTGGATATCATGATATTTAATCACAAATTTTTTAAAGCTTATTGCCCAGATCTGTACAGCGAAATTTAATCTACATTATCTATATATCTTTGTTGTTTAATTACATCTCCTTAATCATCGATGCAATCGTGTTACTGAAAAAGACAAAACAAAATGATATAGATCATATTTGATGAAAGTAAAATATTTCACGAACTATAAATAAAAACGAAAAAATTCGACGAACTTAAGTCAACAACTACAATCCAGTTAAAATGAGACTTTCTCAGGATTTATGAATGAGAGATACTTCACTACTATGAATGATAACTGCAACTCCTATTGATTTTGGTAAAATTTTTGGACCATCGCTGCAGCAAGAAGCGGTATTCCCGATCTGATGCGGAAAACAATGGATTAATTTCATAACACTGAATTTAGACTATTCAAAATTTTATTAACCTCAGAATCCTCGTCATTTACATTTGCAGCCAGAATTTCATGTTGCAGTTTGCAGAAACAACTCCAATCGTTCAAATCTCCTTCCTCCTGAATGAATTTCTAAATGCCTAGATTAATTTTTTTCTACTTTTGTTTTCTTTTGCAAGAAAAAAAAAAAGACAATTAAAAAGACTATCAATTTTTATCCATTCAGTTTTCAAGAAAAATTTAAAATTTAAAAGATGCAAAAACAATAGTAATAATAAATATTATTATCACGTAATGCATCTAAGTCTAAATGACATGTACAATTCTACCCACCTTACCTTTCTGAAAATGAATTCTTTACTAATTTTCATTAACATACATTCTTTCTATCAGGCAGGCCACTTTCTTGCGCAATATGCTTTAACCAGTTGATGAAAGTATTGAAGAAATAACGTGCTAGTGAAGGCGACCGCTTGAGATCAGATAATGTAAAATATGTTGGTGATTTTGGTGATATCATATCTTGAAGCTTAAAGTTTTAAAATCTAAAATGGGAATGGAAAAAAATTTTACATGCAACTACATCAAGTCTACGAAATGCATTTGCTAGACGCAGAGAAATTCAGAGTCTCCAAAATTTGGTGTAAAGAACAAATTGTTTGGCGGTCCATCAGTTTGTTTTGGAATTATAATTAGTCTTGACATAACGAATCCTCACTGAGCGCTATCTCTTACGTTGGAAAGTCATTGAAAGCAAGCACTCTTAGCGGTGATCCAATTATATTGTAATAATAAAAGCAATTTCTTGCATTTATTTCTTTCCCGAGAGCTTTCCTCCACAATTATGACAACGTCTATTAACAAAGGAGATTTTACCATGTTAACTAAATCCCTAAATGTCATTACATCCATATCCACACGATTAACACTTTCCATAACTTCATTATAAAATCTTTCCATTTCGTCAAATGAAATACGACCATCGCCGTTTAAATCCATTACTCGGAACCAATATTCGATACTTAAATTGTAAAAAAAAAAAAAACTACCAAGTATAAGAGTCCTATTCTTTGGAAATTTAGTTCAAAAATTCAGTTATGATTGAGGGAAAGGAGCTACAATGAGAAAGCCTATAAAATGCTGCTACAGGCTATTCTAAAGAAGATTACATGTATGGTTTAAACAACTAACTACTTATAACAACTAAATTATACTTCGCAACGTAAGCTGTACCAAATGACGAATTTACAGAAATTTTTTCATCAGATGTTTCATCTGGACCAGCTTACGGTTGCGAATTTCATACAAACACAAGTCTGAAAACCAATTAATTTTTGTTGACCTTTTTGGATGACACTTATCAACTTCTGCCAACAAGAAATTCACAAACGCAGTGTAGTCCATAGTTCGGTTTCCTCTGTAATTCGATGATACAGCTCCAGAAAAGATACGTTGCATTACCAAATTTGTTAATGCTGAAAACTTTCTAATAAAATAGCGCTTAATACAAATTATCCGTAAATGACGTAAACTTGAGTCACAAAGCATCACGTTTCTATGCCTAACAATACGTACCTCCATTCGAATAAAGCGAAAGATCAAACGGTGTCAACTGATTTTTTTCACCCCTATCCAATATATGAAAGTTGCAGTAAATGACGTAAAAATGCTCGTAACTAAAAAATTCACGTTCCTCGTTAACCTCCACTTTTTCTAACATCTTAATTGCCTGTAATATACTTCTTTTTTTTTTTTTTTTTTCCCGAAAAATTTTTCGAAAGATAATCGAAAGAATGAGGCATAGCTCAACTAATATCGAATTGTGTTGAATTATTACACGAAATTATGTTTGAACTGCTTTAACACTTTAATGATTAACACTGTTATTAGTATATGAAGCAAATTAGCAAATTACCTGTAATAAGTTTGATATCCTTAACTCTACCATAGAAATACATTTATTCCAAGAATGGCACACACCCCAAAAAATGCGAGTTGTAACCTGAAATATTTCAAATTTTAAATTAAAATACGACTATTTCTTGAACAAAAGAAAAAACTCTTTCATAACTGTTTTTATGTACGCTTGATGGAAGGTGTCTGCTTCTTTCAAGAAGCTCAATGAAGGTAATGTCTCGATCAAGTCTTGAATAAGTGATTCGAAGTCATTTGCAGTAAGAAAATTTCGACTTCCATTCGTCAAAATGTAAACAAAACGTGAAGCTTCATCATGAGCAGTTTTTTCGAACCTAAAAAAAAAAAAAAGAAAAAATGAATTTAACTGAGACTATGCTTCTGCACTTAACGATGAAAGATGAAAGATTGAAATTTGCTGTACGAAGGAACAGTTACAATTTCTGAAAGCATACTTTTCCCACCAATTTGAAAATTCAATAAAAGAAATATAATTTGCATTTGAAGTACAAATAGAATTGTAGAGCGGTCGTTTCCATAATGGACATAATTCGGATGCTGAACAAATTTCTGCCATATGAAACAGATTGACCTAAAGTAAGAAAGTACAATTCAAGTATCATAATTTGAAAGTATTTTATTTTCAATTTTCAAAAATTAATCTCTTCATCCCGTATGTGTACATGGAAGTTTTCCAGGACACGTGAAATAATTTAAAATTCAGAGTTATTGTTCATTCACTACTCTAGCAATTATTTGAATTCCTGAAAATTTGTAAAAAGTGCTAAACCTGATCGTTATATTTGCGAAATAACCCTTCTATAGCGTCCAAATTATAATTTTTTGTTCCAACAAGCGGAATGCCACATGGATAGTAAAAACTGGAAAGCAAATTCAACAAATATTAGATTTTTGGCGAAGTTGAACTAATGAAGTTTTGAAACTTAATGCACTTGCCGCGGGATACTAAACGATATTGGCTCAGTTTCTTCAACAATATCAATTTCATGGAAAGCTGAGGAATCAAGATCGACCGGTAAAAGCGTTTCAAAGGAACTGAAACTTGCGCACAATTTACGTATCAAACAGATAAATTCAAAAATTTTGAAACTTATCAAGCGAGAAGTTCGTATTTGATGAAAATCCTACTTTTCATTTCGTCCCCTTTCTATTCTCCCGAGCATTGACTCATCCTGATTTCTCTAAAATATTTGGAACTCAATTCTCAATCTAACTGATGTAGGTAAATAAAACAGAATTTCCAAAATTGCTTCCCTATTCATTCTACGAATTAAATTTTTCCTCACTAACTTCGCCCTACATTCTTTAGCCATCATGAAATATGACGAGATCTATGTAAAGTCTCTGTGGAAAAACTTTTTTTAAATCATTATTTATTTTAAATCATAAGAAAACTATTGTTTTCTTATGTATTGTTTACAACCTGAAGAGTAAAATGTGGACATTCATCACAGTCAACACTTTCGTTTTCTCTAGAGCACTTGAGAATATTTATTTGTTCTCGATCAAATCCATCATGTTGCCATAATCTATAGAAATATTTCACAACTATAAATTTTAATTAACTACATTTTATAAATCGACGATATGCTTTGAAGAGTGATTTTTGAGTATTTCGAATATTTTGCTGCATCGGATTCTCATACTGTGTAAGGGATTTAGCATCAGAAAATTAAAAAAAGAAAAAAAAAAAAAAAAAAAAAAAACTGCGTGCTAATTATAAAATGGCTTACTTTCTTGATATTTTTGGAACATGGATGCACATTTCAAGACTCTGCAAAGTGCTAGTTTGAAACACATTTACATTTCAAACTCTCAAATATTCAACAAGTTCTATGGCCTATAAAAAAATGCAACAAAAAATAGGAAAAAAAAAACCCTTAAAATGTTATCGGAATTCATTTACCGGGAAGGGGGAAGCTGTGCGCCAGGAAACATCATTATCATTCGAATCATTAGTAATTCCATTATTCGAAGCGGTTTCAGAAGTACTTATCATCAGTGAATTTAGATTATTTTGCAATGTATCGTTGTCCAGTTTTTGGGCTGTGATTGCCTGTAATTTCACATCTCTTATTACTACCAAAATATAAAATTTAAAATACAAAACTAAAGAAAGAAAAAAATTGAGTTTCAAATTTTTGGAATAGCTAAAGATCAGAAAAGTTCAGTCAATTTAAATGCATTTTCATTTAATTTCCTGAACCAGTTTTTTTTTTTTTTTTTTTCACACACTATATAAAACATAACAATGGAGATAAAAACGATACCATGTCGGCCTTTTGTAGAACTAACATATCATGATGAATACTCCTTGCTGAAAAAATATCCGGACATGATGAGCTACTCGGAATTTGTCTACCGCAATTCCAGATATTTTCTTGCTCTCGTTCAAATTTTTCAAACCATTTAAACCTATAAAATAGATGATCTGATCGATTGTCACTACTTTTCTCACTTCGTAACACATGAAAATGATCAGTAAAAAGTAAGCCTACTTTCTTGGTGTCTCCAAAAGTTTCGTAAGCATATTAGGATTCTGAAAACAACCACAGTGAGATTTACATTTGCCCTTCAGGTGATAATCGTGCACTTAGCGAATGAACTAATCGACTAATAAGAAGCCTGATAAGTAGCAACCATACCAAATGCAAGGATAATATACATGAAGATTCACTCTTATAATTTAAAACATCTGACGATGCTGGATTTTCATAAGCTTCGGAAATGTGATGCAATGTTTTGTGCTGATAATTCCAAAAGAAGTCTTTCGCTAGCCTTCGTGGACTTGTAAGCTGAAGTTTTAAATTTTTTTTTTTTTTTTGAATTAAGAAAGTCAAAATTCGGATAAAATTAAATAAAAACATTTCATTCGCAGAATGTTTCCATGTCTTTTTCTACAATGCAATCTGCTACTTGCTGAATGACAATATCAACAATTCAACGACATAATAAAAATTATTTTGCTACTCAAAATGAAAAACAGGGCAAGAACAATAGTAAATAATGATTAATAACAAGGAACAGTTAACATTAAAAACGATAATGGCAATAATATTAATTAAAATAACAATGTTAGCCACAGTAATATTTTTGGAATCTAAGAGTTTTGCGCAAATCTATAATCTGATTTGCTTGGTCATCAATGTTTTCCTCAGGGCCAAAATTTTGAGAAACGAAAGAGTACTATCAGTCTTCTTTACTACTTTCCTGAAGCAGTAAAAACGATAATATTTTTTCTTGTTTTATATTTGAATCTGATCAATAACTTTGTTTAACTTCATCCAGTTATTTGCAGAAGGAAGATTTAAACAAGTATAGCATAACAGTACGTAAAATTTAATGTACTAACCAATATAGATAAACTCATTGAAGATTATTATCATTAATTTTCGTCCAACTTAGTTTCCCTAAAATTCTAGTTTCAGATATTGAATTCTTAAAAAAAATGCTTATGTAAATGAGATATCTCGTAAGTTACAATACATCTATGAAAAAAAGATCATCAAATTAAAAAAAAGTACAGCTGCTGATGGGAATTATTTCCCCCCATGATTTTATTTGCAATAGCACTTATTGTCTTAACAGAACATAAAACTATAACTGGAAGAAGATATTAAAAATAACACTACAATTTCCACATTACAAAACTACATAGAAAATAATAGATACGAAAAAAAAAAAAAATCTTTTAGGTATGTTGCAGCCATGATATTAGTCCTTGCGCTAATAAGTCTGTCAGAAAGAATTCACTTGGAGAATTCCGGACTCAATAAATTTTTGGCACTTAAAAAATGCTCAGAAGTTTGAATCCATCAATCATGAAAATATTTAAAGCTTAAACACTTACAGTTTCGTCGTGAAGATTACATTTCGAAATTCGCATCGAATTGTGCTGTGGAGAAACTGGCGGTAACACAAAGGTTGAACTGTTTTGCTGAATTGCTGCTACTTCAAAATTATCACTTTTAGCTGATCGCTTAGTTAGATTCATTGGAAAACTGTCATCATTTCCATTATCAGATGTAATTTCTTTATATAATTCTGATTCCTTCATCTCCTATAAAACATATACAGTCAAGCAATCGCAATGCACCATTACATCTACTACAAATAAAATTCCTGAAATCCTTTTCTTCAACAACGATTATTGGCCATAATTTATTTACAGAATCAGGTGTGATACAAATCAACAAAACGAAAATGGCACTGAAGCATGATACTAAAAGCTGGAAAATGACAGAAAGAAGACCAAATGGTATGAAAAACATACTGATATGGGAGCATGTAGTACGCATTGTTCTTTATAACAGTTTGCTAATGTTCCATCTGTCATCTGAAAAAGGATTTTATACCGAAATGTTTAACGCTACTCTTTCAGATGCCATTTGTTTGGCTTCTTTTTGTCTGGAGGGTTATAATCTGAGTCAAAGTAACATTTCCATTGAAAAAATTTAGAATGACCCCTGAAAGCAGAGCCACTCTAAAGGTGTATTTCGGAAATTAGTTAACAGAATAGCATCCACGGTTATAAATTTGGCATATATATATATACTATATATTAGCCAGCTTCGAGATTCTCAAACAAATAACCTTGTACTATTGAATCAAATGCCCCCAAAGTTCCATGAAAATATTATGAAGAAAACCATTAATGGAAGACGAGAAACGTGGATCAACAACATAGCCTTTGGTGAAAAAAATATATATATTAATCCGATAACTTAAATAAATATCTTCCTGATAAAGCAGATGGTCAAGAATTAAGGTGATCCATTTCCAGAAAATTCTTTAGGTCTCAGTTGCACGAATCTTAGTGGATTTTCATTTGAAAATCTTAATAAATATTTCATTGAATGGCTGAGCAGTCTCCTCAACTTGTACCAAGTAATTCTCATAGAAATGAAATCGGTATTAACCATGGATAGAATTAATTAAGAAATCAAGTTAAATACAGTTGTTAGCAAATTCCCCCTAAATCACACTATTTGTACAGCAGCAGATTTTTCCGAGATATCTGTTAAGTTGATAATCAATCACGATATTCCTCTCGAAATTTCTGACATCAGTTCTTCATTCTTCTAGGAAGACGAAGAAACTAACATCTTATTTTGCAGCTACGGATGCAAAGCCATTTTACAGTTAGCTGTACACTTCATTGCTACCATAGCTAATCGATTAAACTTTTGTAATCCGAACATTACGCATCATTTATTTATGATCATTTCTTATTGAAAACAATAAAGAGGTAAAAACTTTTAACTTTTTTAACAAGACAATAAGGATGACAAGGAAAGGCCATCCTATTATGCTTTGCAGAGATAAAACACTTAATTCTCTGAGAGAGTAATAGAACCAAAAATCTCAACAATGTCCATAGCTAATTGTGTGAGTTCATCGCATTCATGTAAGTTCGTAAGAATGGCAACGCAGATTCCATCAGCTCCACTGATATTACGATCTGGTTTGATAAGTAGAACTGATGAAGCACCTACAGCAGCACCCGTATGCAAAAAAACTCCTTTTCTTATCCAGGTATCATTTAAACCCCCATATTTCTGATCGTCTCCATCAATTTTGTACCAACCCAGCGCATACGTATGCCCCAGATGATCCGAAATTTCACCCTTCCAAAATGTCTTCATTGTATCCCCATCCAACAAAGGTTTTATTCTACTTTCTCTGGAAGATGATTGTTGCTGCGCTGCATGATAACTGAAAAAAAAAAAAAAAAAAAAAAAAGCTTGATAATACCAACAACATCATCATTTCGTTTCTTTTTTTTTTTTTTTTTTTTTTTTTGAGGTATATAGCATAAGTAGATATTAGGTGTTTCTTTAAATTCACGAAGTTAAATTTACCTAAAAAGCATTGCATTGGCAAAAATAAGTAAATCTGTGACAGTAGAAAGCAATCCACCACCAGCCCATTTACTTGAATTGTCTATCTCCGGAACATTCTTTAATTTATGAAGTGGATCACGATAGTAATACCTCAAATAAATGGTTTGTAAAAACACAATGCAACTGAGGTGTCTGTAAAACGCATGTTCCACTAGAGCTTTGAACTTTTCAGCAATTCAGTCAGTCTACCATTCAGTAGAAAAACACCATCACACATCAGGGAAATCCCTTCTCATAAAAGAAGAATCTTATCCTGGTCAGGCTTCGTGACTTAGATGCTAATATATTATCAGTGCAAAATATGATAAAGAAGATGAATGAGAGCCATCAAATACCTGGCCCGATTAGTAATGAGAGGAAGGTTGTAATCGAGATACGAATGATTCATTCCTAATTCCTGGAATAAATTTTCTATTTGTTCTACATAGCTTTTATTAGCAGCTTTCTCCAATGCTGCACTAAGTAAGGTAAATCCGTGGGTTGTGTACTGAAATTTAGTTCCTGGTTCCGCCACTAAACCATCATGCTTGAAAACTTCAATAGCATCGTTCACACAATCGTAATGAATATTGGAAAAAAATTCCGACCCATCCTTTAGTTCAACACTTCGATATCGCGATGAACTGCCTTTATCATATCTTTCCTAAAAATTTTCATTCCTTTAAATTTTCTTATATGATAACACAAATTTTTTTCAAACTACTGATATACTTAGAGATAAAAAAATTCGAATGCAGTGTGATCATTGAACCTGTACATGATGTCTCAAGATATCCAAAATATAAAATCATCAAAAATAACGGAGGATGATATGTCGCACTGAAACATGGACACTATATCTAGGAACTTTCCTGAAAAATAAACTCACTCTACGATGTTAACAAGTCGAAACATTTTGTCCCATCCATCTATCACCTAGACCACTACAGCTAGTTTAACTTCCTATATCTGTCAATTAATATAACACATCAAAATTCATTTCTGTAATATATCAGTGAGGAGAGCCTAACAGGATTAATTGCAATGTTCACACAGAAGGAAACAACATATGTATACACATAACCTACCTTGTACTTAACTTTTATTCTATTTAATAAATCCTTTACGTTACTATCAATCTTCGTCTCGGCTGCCTTCTTCAGTTCTCTTACAAAATCTTCCACCGTCGGTTCAACCGGCTGCAATAGGCAAACGATAAGGTGGAGAAATTTGTAAGAAAACACCATGAGCCGCCAAAATTTTCACAATGTCGCATGAGTATAAACATCGGTCATTCAGGTGACGGTCATGCCGGAATAAGTATTTGCATTTCTTATCTTTATATTAATATCAGTAGGTTTTGACGGTATGCTTCGAGATTGGTGGGGAAGTTCAGGATTAGATAAGAGAATGCAGGTCATGTTCCTGGAAGTTTCGAATAAGTTGATTTTAGTAATATATGGCTTTACCGTCGGCAAAGCTACCGGGATTTCTTTCTTCGACGATTAGTGCGGGAGTTGTAAATGCTCTTTACCACAAGAAAGTTATTGATCACTACGAACATCCACGAAATGTTGGAACGCTCGATAAGAATGACCCAAATGTTGGTACAGGCATTGTTGGGTCACCGGCCTGTGGTGATGTTATGAAGCTTCAAATCAAAGTAACACCTTTTAGATAATGTAAACAGTTTAGCTACTTTTTTAAAACTAACACAATAACTAGAATAGCAATTGTAATTCACACTGTCTAACATTATTCGTAACATTTTGAAGATTTTTTTTCGGTCTCGTCACCTACTTTTTTTCGTACTCAGACAATGCTGTGTTGCATTTAGTAGAGCTGTTAGAAAAAATATGACTTGTACAACGACAGAAGTGAAAAAAATCAGGATACTGCTTATCAGTGTAAAGTCAGGTTGATGAAAATGGCAAAATAATTGATGCAAAATTTAAAACGTTTGGATGTGGTTCAGCGATTGCATCAAGTAGCTTAGCTTCCGAATGGATAAAAGGGAAGACAACGGAATATGCTTCAAAGGTCAAGAACGACGAGATTGCAAAAGAGTTGTGCTTGCCTCCGGTGAAACTTCATTGCTCCAGTAAGTTAGAATTTTTCGATATTTGATTTTTCAACATTGCAGCTTAGTCTTTTTCCGTAGTTATCTTGTTCCTATCCCCCTCCAGGCATTTTTTTTTTATGTTCATACTTTTATTGCAGTGTTGGCTCAGGATGCAATTCAGGCAGCCTTAAAAGACTACAAGAAAAAGCAGGAGAAAGCGAGTAGCTGATAGATATGGAGCAGTTAGTGTGTATATTTAGAGTACTGTGAATTTTTCTTTTTGTTTTTTAGCTGTGTTACATATTTATTTTGCTTTTTGTTCTCGCTTACTTGATGTAGTTGATATTTACCTATGTTGCGTGCACACCCATATTTCTATTTACACTTTTTTTTTTCCCCACCTATGGGAAGAGTTTTCCCTCCAGCTGTGTAAGTCTCTTTCCAGGTCATCCAGAAATTTTCTACTTGACGTAAGAATGATTTAGAAGTAATCCTTTGTCTAAATAAATGATTAAAACTAAAGTAATAATATGGAAAAAATGGTAACCGTTTTGTAATGTCTGATACCGCTTGTATGGCTCAAAAGTTGACGAATTGTTATGGTGACTTCCTTGTCTTTATACTTCTTTTTTGGGAAATCCGGTACGTAGTTCTGCAATTCTATTTTTTGTACATAATTTTATAATGTAAGGCTTATATTTTTTAATTAGTCAGTATTGGCAGTTTCTTTCAATGTGGATCGTTTAAACCTCAATATCTAGCTAAGATCATCTCTCCCCCCTCTCCCAAAGAGAAAAAAAAAGAATCAGAAAAATAAAACTCTAAGACCTGAATAGATGCATCCAGATCAAGTTTCCCGCTTTGTACCAAACGTGCGGCAAGCGCAGCTGTTATCGGTTTACTTATGCTTGCAATTCGCATCACTGTATCACTTTTACACGGCACCAACTGCTCAACATCTGCGTAACCGAACCCTTCCTTCCAGATGGATCGACCGTTGCGTGTAACACCTATAGACAGTCCTGGTACACCATTTCTCACCTGAGCATAATTTATTGAGTATTCAGTGTGACAGCTGCTGCGAACATTGTACAAAATTTAGAATAAAAAAGAGAAAAAAATTTCGTTCCTCAGTGCCACATCTACCAAACCACTGGCGATTTGAGGTAAAGTAATTGGTCATTTTTCTGTTTTTATATGGATCTATCGAATTTTTTAACAGTACCGAAGACGGTGAACATTTTTTCTGTTTAGGTGCTCTAACTAATTGCTGAATTATTGTTATTTAGAGAGGTTAAGAAGAAATCATAAAACCTGTCTGCTCTCATTACCAAAATTGCAATGGTCTTATAATTGAACAAATACGGGAGTTTCAAGACTACATCCCTAGGGAAGGACAACTCTCACCCTGAGAATGTTATCAGTCAGAAATTGTAAACTGGACAACAACGTGAAACAGAAAAGCTCTTCCAGCCAAAGTGATTGAGGTTTATGAGAATTTCTTGGAGGTAGTAGAAGTGTCTGTTCCCAGTCATTAGTATTAACATTCTTATTAATTATTCTCAGTACTGTTAATGAGAGTACCATGAACTGCTTCACAATATTAGCTGCTTTCTGCTTTTGTTCGCGATATCTTGGAGTACTGAAAGACGGAGAATCGCTGGTGCTAAGTCCCAGTGCAAGGCCAGTTATCGATATAGGCAGGGTTAAAGAACGACACCAGCCCATTCTCTGCTTGCTCTTGAAATTCCTGAAAGGAAAGACCCCATCAAAGACTGAAATAAAAGTAGCAGCGTATCAATAATAGGAGGCGCCAGAGATAAATGCGGGCAGAAAAATGCGGCTTCAGCAACGTCACAACTGGTGGTTGCATTCCCAGCTGAGGTAGGCTTCTACCTCCCGATGAGGAAGTTCTTTGTTTGGAACGCATGGAGCTTTCACGTATGCGTACGCATGTGCATGTGAGTGTAAGACGTAGAGTAGAGAAAGATAAAAAGATGGTAAAGCAAGACAAGGGAAACGGTGATTTTATGCTTACATCGGAAGAACTTATATCGAAAAAGGGAGAGACAGCGAGGGGCGAGGGGGAACTAATATAACATATTCCCAAGGTGTCTGCTATATCCCGCCAGAGAAGTCAACACTATTTTCAGTTCTATACTTCAGCAGATTTTACATGTTCCGTACGCACTGGACGCGAAACTACGTGTTGAATAATAATAATAGTTTTGAACCGATTATGCTAACATGTGTGGATAAATTATATTTTAATTTCCATAGACCCCATAATTTTCTGGCAACAGTTAGTTAACAGTTTCTTTTCTCGTTGTTTTATTTCTAGCAGACTATCCTGTACATTACTCATTTCAGAGCTGACAATCTTCTTGCTTTGGTTCCTTTTTTCTGACTTTCTAACTAGTGATTCAACGCAGAGATTTGACCACTTCATCATTAAACTAATTCATATAATGATTTGGATGATGAGCTTTAAAGTTAACAGTTCCCGTAATCTGCTTAAATAAACAATGTTCATATAGCACCAAATATTGGAAAGAAAGTTTTTTTTTTTTTTTAAAGATGGGCAGTTTCTCAGTTCAGAATACCACACAGGCTGACCATTAATCGAGATTCAAGAAGAACCTGTGAAGATCCAGTCTTTTTCTGCGTTGCATTTATACTTCAACTACAGCGAACCGTTTTCAAATACGCACATGGCCACATTAACAGCAAAAATGGTAAAATTGATGGAGTAACTTTTGTTGTCACCTCACCTCATTACAGGAGAATTGTGTCTCATTCCTCTTTTTTCTTTGCTGTTATCCTCCCGACATTTCTGATCGTTTCGTGCAATAAATCTGCATATCGACTTTCTCTGGTACACTTCATCCACTGAATTTTATTGCTCAAAACTCGGAATACCCAATCTGTTGT
>RCAB01000828.1:0-16801 GCA_003640385.1 Setaria digitata
AACCAATCAAAACATACCTTTCATGTTGAGTAAGATTGAAATTATAAAAAAAAGAATTATCGTGTTGTCATCAAATTAAAAATTAAAATGTTTCCACCGCTAAATAATTAATATATCCTTGAATTAAATTTCCTTATTAAATTAATAAAACTGCGTGGTACTGAACTGAACCTCAATTCACTGAATCCAACGAGTTATTTCTCCATCAGAAAACAGCTGGTGTTTCGAAAATTCACCTTTTCCATGCAAATTTACATTTCATCATTTTATTTGTCTCTTATTGACGCCACAATTTTAACAGTTTATCTTTTCCACCGCTAGCTACTCGAGTACCATCCGGACTCCAATCCACGGCAAAAACTTCGTCACCATGTCCAGGAAGATGCATACAGAGACCTTGTTTATATATATCCCAAACCTAAAAAATTAAAGTTTCATTAATCCTTCCTTTTGGGTTTCATATCAGTTAATTACCACTTTCCTCTCTTTAGACTGGTTAGATTCGATTCTCAAAATGATTTTTCGAAACACTGCAATAAAAAAATGCGTTACAGAAAAAATAATACAAAAATACATGAAGAGATCAGATCAGCATCTAACGATCGAATCACAACCATCACTCCATATTAACGTGGTTCTTTGCAGTATTAGTTAACCGAAACATTATTAAATCAGTTCAGACTCTACAATTTCTATCTGACTGACATCATCACTGCTACTTTATTAACCCTGAATATTTTAGTAGTTATATAAATAGACTTGGAACAGTGCTATGACTACAGGTTGCATAAAAAATAAAACTTGCAGTGGTAGAGAATAATTTGTCTTTTTATGACACTTTTAACCTACTTTCAATGTTGAATCTGCAGAACCGGACACCAATAATCGACTGTCAGCTGACCAGGCAATCTGATAAACTGCTTGGACGTGTCCTCGCAATGTACTGATAAAGGCACCTGTTCGTCCACACCATAGTTTGATTGATTTATCAAATGATGCTGATGCAATATACCGAGCATTTGGAGAAAACATAACCTAGAAATGGATCTTTTGAAAACTGATGCGAAGGAGCATCCAAAAAATAGGTGAATTTTGCACTGCTACCGTAATATACTTCGTGCCTCTAAAAATTTTTATGCTAATACAGAAATGAATGACTAACTTCTTTCCTTCCACATTTAGATCCTAATTTTGGTTATAGCAGTGCAAAATTCTCGAAATTACTCATTTCCTCTTGGATGCTTTCAAAATACTAATAATTTCACCTGGTTCACCAACTGCTGGTGTCCAGTCATACGGGTACGAGGTTTTTTTTCATCAGTTGGTTTCCAAAAAAATAACGTAAAGTCATCCGATCCAGAAACTAGCAATTCCTCGCATCCACCCTTTGCTTTTTCATATCGTTTTAGAGCTTCTTGCTTACGCAATACCTAGGAAAGGCAAAAAGTAAGCAGTGATTGGTACCCAAGTACTGCAGTTCACTGATCTCATAACATTACAGCGATACACGCCTTAAATTTAATCCTAAACTTAAATTTAATACCAACAAAAATCACCAAAGATACAGACACAGACACACNGGCCTTAAATTTGGAATAATGTGCCTACATTATTCCAAATTTAAAAACTAAATTTAATCCTAAACTTAAATTTAATACCAACAAAAATCACCAAAGACACAGACACACACACACACACACACACACGCACACACACATACATTTTTCCAATCTAACCCGTAAAGGTTAGAATGAAAAAATCAATAATTAATACTAATCCAAAANCACATACACGCACACACACACATACATTTTTCCAATCTAACCCGTAAAGGTTAGAATGAAAAAATCAATAATTAATACTAATCCAAAAAAATTTGGAGTCCTATATATATTATTTTATTTCAATTTTTAAATAAAACCATGTCGTTATGTAATGTTGTAGATTGTTCCAAGGGATTGTAAAAACTTGTGCGTAAAGCGTATTCCACATTTAAAGCCAAAGTATTGACCCAGTGAGCGTGCCCAACTAAAGTACGACATAAGACACCATCTTCTGTGCGCCAAACTTTAATTGTACGATCCTAAAATGAGCTAATTTTAACAAAAAATTTATTTAAAAAATTTCATAGTGACAAATGATTAAAAATCCACAAATAATTCATTATTAAATAAGCATCTTGTTAAAGTTTTACACTTTAACCAAGATTTTAACCACAAATAATTTCAGTCAAATCAATTTATATTTAACTCACCTGTGAACCAGTATAAATAAGTCCTTGTCCACCCCATTTTAAACATGTCACTGATGCTGTGTGACCTGTCAAACATCGAATTACTTCACATTTCACAGTATTCCAAATTCTGATTACGCCATCTTTCCCCGCACTTGCCAAATGCCTTGAAATCAATTTGAAATATAAGAAAAGATAATAAACCAATAGAGAACCAGAACTTTCCGAAGACCATCAGGAAACTTACAAAACAAAGATTTGAATTACCTGCATTCCGGATTCCTGTGATATGGCTCCCAGGCAAGCTGATTTATCCACTGTTTGTGGCTCGTCATTTTTTTACCGATCTGAGTTCCTGTTTCTGGATTCCATAAACATATCTTAACATATATATATGTGTCCATATATATAAACATATATAGATGAAACTTTATAGACAAGGACAGAATTCAAAAAATTAATTTTGCATAACATACATGCCCATTTTTGCAAGCTGAAGCAAGCTTCTTGCCATCGGGTGACCAAGCGATACACAATACCCAATTTGTATGTCCTTTGGCAGTATGTAAAGGTGTCTCAGTATTTAAATCCCAGAAACGTACGGTTGCATCACCTGAACCACTAGCAAGTTCTCTGAAAAACAGAAACCACACAGAATTACTACAAGAAGTCACCGAATAATTGGTATTGAGGAAGGAACAGCTAAGTATAGCTAGGCACTGAAAGCAAAAATTGTAATAAGAACCTTCCATTTGGGCTAAACTGCACACTAATCACTGGCTCACCATGACCAGGGATTGAAGAAGTGCACCTGGTCACCGGCCTCACACGGAATACTGCTTCTGGATAATATAATAATTCGATACTCTATAATTTAGGCCACACATTGCTCTTGTAAATAATACTGCACAGTTTTTCTTCTTGTTTCCCTTAATCTGAACCAAACATCTGCCTGATCCCAGAGTACAAGTATAATTCAAATTCATTTATTCCTATAGTACTTTCACTAACCTCGAAATAATTTTAAAAAAAAGAGGAAAAAAAAACAAAAAAAAAAGGAAAGAACAGAACAAAGAAATCTAATTACAAATTTTGGGTAAACCCAAAAGTATTTTAAATCTTGAATGAAAAAAAAGACACTTTTTCAACATCAATTTTCTGTTCTGGTATTGAGCTGCTCAGAGAATCTTCGATCAAAATGCCATCTCTCGTCNGAAGTATTTTAAATCTTGAATGAAAAAAAAGACACTTTTTCAACATCAATTTTTTGTTCTGGTATTGAGCTGCTCAGAGAATCTTCGATCAAAATGCCATCTCTCGTCCGGAATGTTATTGGAATTGGATCATCTAAACTCCCCAATAGTTGATTGCATAAAATCTACAAACATAAGGCTTTAAACGCGTTAATTAAGAAGACTCTAATTCCTCTTTTAGAAAGAAGAATGAAAAGCCAGAAATAAATCATTTAAAATAAAGTTTCTCAAAAAATAAATAAATAAATAAATAAACAACAAAAAAAAACAACAAAATCAAGTACCTGCAATTGTGCAGCAGTTNAAATAAACAAAAAAAACAACAAAATCAAGTACCTGCAATTGTGCAGCAGTTGTTGAAAGAGGNTAAATAAACAACAAAAAAAAACAACAAAATCAAGTACCTGCAATTGTGCAGCAGTTGTTGAAAGAGGTAGAACAATAGCAACCTCACTAAGTTCTTTCCCATCCTCCGAAAAAATCCGTACACTAACACTACGGCCACACTCATCAACTTTCATTACTAAAATGGTAGAAGGCTAATTATGCGTATTTTTCCACTCTGTGATTGTTTAGTAGCGTTTCGAAGCATTTCCATTTTTCCCTTTTTTACCTATATCTAATATATCTTGGTCAATGAAAAAGGGATCAAAATCCAGTTTGTTATAAACCAGGAATACAGTTTCTCCATAGACTACTCTCGTTAAATATTTATTAATATTTACGAAAAACAACCATAACAAAGTAAAATAAGAAAAAAATTAATCATCCATATCATCTTCTTCTAACTTCGCTTTAGCCCACGTCTCCGCTTCTTTCACTATCTAAAAGAAACAAATAATTAGTAGTAAGGTGAATAATGCAGAATAAAAATAAATTTAAGAGCTCTCAGCTATACCGCTCAATAACTATCCAACTCTGCTATAAATAATGAATTGAAATAGAGTCATCGAACAAATAAGTATTTCTATTTATTAGTACTCTACTTCTCAGTACTGCTACATATAATTGTCCACGAATTCAGAGAATCACCGTAGACGAAATTTCAACCTCAAAAAACTTTATAATCATCTTCTTTAACTTAACAAACCTCACAATCTACCTTTTCTCTAGAAAACTCTCCAAACTGAAGATCGAGAAATTCTAATTTATCATACATAAAGAGTTGAAATCGGTTATAAAATGGTGAACATTTGATAATTTTTATTGAANTCACAATCTACCTTTTCTCTAGAAAACTCTCCAAACTGAAGGTCGAGAAATTCTAATTTATCATATATAAAGAGTTGAAATCGGTTATAAAATGGTGAACATTTGATAATTTTTATTGAAGAAACTAACATCTTTCGGAACAATTTCATGTTTCCCACCAGTAATATCACCTACCCAACCCATTTCTACTTGTAAATTCTTATCTTTCGATTCATCTCGCACCATCAAAATTATACGTGCAGCTTCTGAAGCAAAAAAGAAATTATTTCAAGCAAAATATACTTTCTTCAAGCAAACAAATCTCAGTCTGCAGCATACGAACTCAACAGAGAAAGAAATGGTACCAACCTTTGACTAACTGCTGCATCGGAATATCTTCGAATTTCAACTTTTCAATTTCTGTTTTAGCAGCCTGACGATGCTTACCAATTGCCCATGCCTTGTACTCGTAACACAAACCTGACGGCTCTAACAAGAACAACTGCGAGCCATTCTGAAAAATCATTCTTGTCACCATCTTATATCGAGAAAATTCAAGGCCGATTTTCCTGAGAATTCTGATTCCCCTTCTGAAAAAAAAAAAAGATCGCTCCCATAAAAAGGAAGAAAAACCTTTTTGTTTATTACCATTCATAGTAATGCTCGTCAAACACTTCTAAATCCCCAAAATGAGGACAACAAATCACTGCATAAAAGCAAACTTTCTTGTTTTTCTAACTGAAAAAAACAAAGACTTGCCTTCTGATCCCAAGCAGTCAAAAATATTGATGCTCCGAAAGGTCTACTAATACCAAGCGTATAAACATGAACATATTCCGCCAACTAAAAATCTTTTTCCATTACACAAAATATACGATTAGTTTCTTTTAAAGAGGTCTATCAATGGGATAAGGAATAGAGCTCGGGCAAAACTGAACTTCTGTTTTTATTTTGTAAGCACCAATTTTCGTGCATATCCTTAAGCCAGCAAAAAAAAAAAACTGTTACGACAAATGTTGAATATATAGGCCATTTTACAAAATTTGAGCAAAAAAGGCACAACATCCACTTATTAGGCACGTCAATGAATTGTGCTTTGAAGTGCACAAAAGTTGGGTATCTTCGTGGCAAACTGAAGAGAACTATGAATGAATTTACTTGATTGGCCAACTTCTTAATCGGAATAGGTGCTCGATACTCTTTCAGATAATTTAGCGCTTCATTTGCTGCATAATCAAGAAGTGCCCTGCAATCTGGATATATGCCTGCCATTGCACAGCCGATGTATTCTCCTGCATTTGCCATCCTTGGATTCGCATTCTAAATAACTTCAACAATTTATATCTTGAAAAAAAAAAAAAAACAGACTTGCTTGCTACGGAGCTTTCTTACAAGCACAATGTTAGGCTGGGCATTTCCCACACTTACTCTGCTAAAAGCAGTGCTATTATCACAGAGAAAAAAGTATACCATGTAAAGCAAGCAAACAAAATTTCTCTACGTTGATATTTACTAACGAAATTTGAAAAAAAAAAAAATGAATCGAAAACGAAGACCAAAGTTTTCATACTTCTACATATAATTTTGAAGTAATTAGCTTATCAGCCGCTGTGACAACGCCATCTTTTCCTCGTATGGCGATCATTGTACCACCATTGTCAACCGCCTTCTGCGCATATTCAACTGAAGAAGAAAATAATAGATCTATCTGTGATTATTGTCTGAGTTTGATTATGATAAGCTTTTAAATTAATAAAATTAATCCACTTCTCTGGCTTACTGTGTGGTCATCCAGCTTTACAACTGGACTGGAAAGGTGGTAGAGATGGTAATTATGAAANCTAAGCTTTTAAATTAATAAAATTAATCCACTTCTCTGGCTTAGTCATCCAGCTTTACAACTGGACTGGAAAGGTGGTAGAGATGGTAATTATGAAAAGAAACGCACCTTGGAAAATACGTCCATCGGGAGAGAAAGTTGCAGCGGCGAGATCATACCCAGTACCAATTGAGCTCATCTGAAAAGTACAGTTTACGTAGCAACAATTAGTCGTAAGCCTGTCTCTCACCCTTCAAGCGTACGTCAAACTATCCTCCCACCTCTAAACGAAATAGCCTTTATTGGAGAGCATTCTCAGATATTTAACATTGTCCGTTATGCAACGTACGACGTATCTATACGTCACCACCACTTCACGTTATTTCGTTACTCGCTTACGTGGATGGATTTTTGAGAGAGAGAAGAAAGATAATCGTTACAATTCCTCACGATCTTTTATCTCATTATAATTTAGGACTGCTTTTAATCTTGAGTTATTTAATTTGAATGAAGAATCTTTTCTTGTTTGGAAAAATTTTAAACTAAACTTGATGGAAGAAAATTTCGAAGAAAATCAAAACTAGCTTATTTAAAGACCGTGAAATCTCATTGAATTCAGAATCCTTGCATCTAAAGAAAAACGTAAATCAACTGTTCCAAGTATGCAAGGTATACGAAAACGTACGAGAGTTCACAATGGGTGATCTCGTACGTGATGCGATGCGTGCCGTAAGTTCACTTTTGTTTCATTGTTCATATCAACTATGACTTCATGTTTGCGAAAGCTTGCTAGCTCATGCCAAAGAAATTCTTTATCAGATGTGCTTAAAGTGTTTCCATATATTGTTTGGTGATATTTCCTCACGTTACTAACACATTTGATTTATCATAGCATTTACAAGTTCCACTAATACTGTTATTGCGTTTAAACTTACAGTTTTTATGTGCAGGAGAAATTTTACAGACAGGCATCGATGAAGAAGTTGAACAATTGATCGCAGACGCTATCGTTCGAAGTTGGAATGAAAACCATTCAAAAATCATAACCAGTGAGCGATCAACTGAACGAAAGTTAAAGACTAAAGCTAATGTTAGACACATTTATATATGGACGAGGAAAATAATGAGTGCGATAAAATCCAAAATTCATATATTTTCTAGACCATTTTGTGCTTTTCAAATTTTCCGATTATCTAGTTTTTTCTTTTCCTTAGAAAAGGGGAAAATCTTGAAAACATTTTTCTGGATGTTTGATTTCTGTCGGTGTTCTATAATTTCAGGAACCAAATCTAATCAAAGTGCGAATTATAGCCGAACAGTTATGGAAACGTTTAGAACGAATCTATGAAATCAAACTGCAGACATGGAAAGAAAATGAAGCAAAAGTAATAGAAGGAATGGTTGCGAAACTTCGGTGTGAATATAAAGCAAACCTCTTATTAAAGAAGAAACAGGTGCTTTTAATTTAATTTTTGGTTCCCAAGTTATCTTATGTTTTCGAATCACTTTTGTCACTTACATATTCCAGGTAAAATTTTAATATGAGTTTTAATTGAATCCTTATCAATACTTTTGATTTTTTTTTTGATTATCATTAACCTAACTGACTAAAAACTTAAGGGTCAAGAGTCAAGCTTCATTTCTGTAAGGTGTTTTATGTTTTATCGTAATTGTTCTTTTCATATTCGTGTTTATATGTTTAAAAGACAGTGACAATTTCACATGGAAAAAGAATCGAATAATTTAGATTTAGAGAAATGTACTGTTTAGAATCATAAAATTTATTGAGTCAAGTAAACGGCATATACAATGAAGAATAAAAAGTACTCTGTGAAATAGCAATTCCTTTAGCTGGATGAATTAGCGGAACGCAAAGACAATGAATTCAAGAATAAAGAAGATTTTCTACGAGAGGAAATTCGAATGACTTTTGAGGTCCACGACTTTTTTTTTCCTTTGCTGTAAAAAAAAAAAAGTTTTTCTTTTCTTTTCTTTATTTTAGAAGCAGTCAGCATTCCAGCAAGCTTATAATTTCACTAGTTTTAGAAAAAAAAGCTGGAATGTGAAAGGGCTTGGCGAGAGATTGAAACAGCGCAGAAGGAATTACGATTTCAGAAGGAGTTGTTGGATAATGCTAGAACAACCTTTCAAGCGTGAGTTTATCGTTATAGGTGTGACGTAGAAATTTAAATACTAGTATAATAGTCTTCTAACAAAGCAAATGACGTTTTCACGTGACTTGGAGTTAAAAGCAATTATCCTTATAAAGGTTAAAGAATAGGAAAAAATTGTGATCTGGAGCATCATAATTTAGAAAGAAAGACAATGAACTGCACCTCATAGAACAAGAAAGGTATTCGTTAGAGCAGATCAAGGATGCTTTGAAGATGCATGAAAAATGTATTGACCAAAGATTGCGAGAAGCAGTTAGAAAAGCACACGAAAAAGACAAGGCTCAAATAGCAAAATTGGTAGTCATATTTTATTTTCGACAGTTCTTTTTGCCAAGTCAGTTTTGAGAGAAATATTCGAAAATATTTTACAATATTCGAAATGAATTTAGATTTCTAATTGGAATAAAAAGGAAGCACAACTGTCCGAAAAATACAAAGTAGTTTGGAACGAAATATACAAAATTTCCAATGAACAGCAATTTTCTGCCCAGGAAGCGAGACGCTTAAAAAAATTAGAGGTATATTTTTACTCTAAATACTCAAAACTTTCCAAAAATCATTACCATTTAATAATAATCTTTTATATTTCTACTTTTCTTATTCTAACTTCCATTTATGATACATGTTTCACGGTGTATATTTTGTGTGTGTGTGTGTGTGTGTGTGTGTGTGTGTGTGTGTGTGTGTATGTATGTATGTATGTATGTATGTATGTATGTATGTAAACAGATGAAAACACTGTATGGACAAAAAAAAAATAATAATTTTTGTTAAAAAATGCAATTTGGAAATTGGATTTTCCAGCCTTTCAAGTGCAGAACTTGTATGCACAGTTCATTTATTGCCGAATGGGGAATAAAGAAAGTAATTTCTTTTAGAAAGATATAACCCTACATCAAAGAAAACTCAAAGAAACTGAAAAAGCTCTAAGTGATGCTTTGAATAATCAACAGAANAAAACTCAAAGAAACTGAAAAAGCTCTAAGTGATGCTTTGAATAATCAACAGAAAACCAGTGAAGATCTGGAACGCATTAAAAAGGAAAAGGAGAACTTATCTGAAGAGGTAACAAAAACAAGCTTATTCTGAGTTATGTTTCTGTAATCGACATGTTAAAGGTGTCAAGAATGCTGACTTTTTTGGAGTAATAATTTCACTTATTCTTTTTTCGAATTATCTGTACAAGTGGCCAGTTATGGAAACAAAAAATACTCTAAAAGGATTTGAAAATCATTTTAGTAATTTACTTTCAGTTAAAAAATAAGACCGATTCCCGTGATTTCAGAATCAGAAATTGATGGAAAGATTAAAAAGAAGAGATGCAAGCGTCAGTAGTTTAAAGAGACAGTTGAAACTGGTAGAAGAATCGGCTGCTTTGCGTATCAATGATCTGAAATTAGAACACAGATTGACCGTAAGCAACTCTTAGAAATTTATTCTTTTATGCTTTCATCATGTTGATTTTCTATAGTAGCCTAAACCCGATCTCTAAAAAGGGATAAAGATAAAAAGAGATTCAGTTCATTTGTGTACGTGATGACTCTTCTTAACTGGAATTGAAAAGAATAATCATACTTGATGATTAATGAGTATTAATAAGTTGGCAGCTTGAAATCTATGCTGAACAGACGTACACTTCAGATGGATAAACTGCGAACTCTCGAAAATGAATTACGCAGATATCATTCCAGTGCACTCGAAAAACTTAGTCGACCGACTTCTCTTCCTAGTGTCCACTGCTCTAGGACGACAACACTGGACTCAGAGTCATCTTCAACAACTACGCAGTCATCGTCGGTCGAGCAGCATTTCCGTGACAGAATGAAAGCCTTGAATCTTACGAAGCAGGTTAGAAATTACATTGTAATTGACAACAGTTTGAAGTTTTGTAATTTGGATACAGTTATTTCGTAGAATTTTAGGAGCTGGATTTTTCACTAGAGAAACTGTGCATAAGAAGTCATTTTCGCCCTCTCGACTGCATAAAATCACCCTACGGTGAAATCCATAACATTCAGCGGCATATATCAAGGAATCCATCAAACCATGAAATTAAGGTTATTTCCTTCCCCTTACTTTTATAATATCGTGAAATATTCTTAACTCATCAAGTTTTTCATAACTGAATCAGTAAAATTTGATTACAGGAACTTCAAAGAGATTCTTCGATCACTGAAGTTAACCCCAACCAAAACGTTGTACAAGAAACTCTCTCTATATCAAATCCGAAAAGCTTAACAGCAGGCAAGGTGGTGTCTAATGAAAAAATGATAGAAATGAAAACTGCTGCTGCATATTGAAGTCCCGAAAATGTTAGCGAAAAACATTTAAAATTTTCACCACACTAAGCTTCTTTACTCTGTGTGATTTAGAATGTGGATGTGGTAATGCCAGATAATTCACTCAGTAACCAGACAGTTAATCCTGCCATGATTCGATATATGAAAATAATTCAGGACCAAAGAGAAAAAGTGGAGTCGCCTCTTGAATGGACGCCAAAGAAAGAAAATGTAAATGCAAAATTCTTCTAAGAATTAATTCAAGGAAAAATTTCCTAAAAATTAAAAGTTATAAAATTTATTTTTTACTTTCTGATAAAGAAGTTATGGAGAGATTTTTTAGTATAGTAAAACGTTTGGTAGCGGTCACAGTCTTCAAAATAAACTAAGGTAATTAGAAGAAAGAAAACAAATAATAGTACTGATTTTCCAGATCGATTTGTCGGAAGAGTCTCTTGTTATTGAAACAGAAACAGGTGAGAGGCAAGCCACATCGAATACACCTAGTGATTTCGGTTGGTAAATAAAATTATTAGTTTTCATCCAAAAAACTTTTTTTGATCTCTAAATTATCCTCTTGCTTATTATTCTTTTTGCTATTAACCACCATAATATCAACATTTATTATATGTTTGTTTCGAAATGAACCCCATATTATAAAACAAGGATTTTGATAAATGAATCTTTATTGCTATATGTATGTACTACACTAATAATGATTATGTATTCAAAGTCTGTGGTGGTCATAATTTAAAAACAAAAAAACAATCAGAACCAGTGAAATTCGACAAACCAAAAGTTTCAGGTATAAGGTAATTTTTTTGGTATAGAGATAATTCACTATGAAATAAAATTTTTGACTTTCTGACTGATTTATTACATCTAGCTGCGATGTGTTCGCCAGTACACAGTATTCAAAATATAGGAACAGCACAGAACCTAGATTTTCTCCAAATAAAATCTTCAAAAAAGAAAGCAAAAGCTGAAAAACATTCCTAACATACGCAGAAACGTTACATGTCACCAGGGTCTCGACGGAGGTCCTAGATCTAAAAGTGCAGTGCGCTGGGTAAACGATGGTGGTTCGAATTTGTGTTCCGGCTGAATTGGTCTGCCAGCTTTAAAAAGATCCGGATGTTTCTCTCGGAGCTCCTGAAAGTTTTCAGTAGAAATGGGAATGTAGAAGTATAGGACATAGGTCGGAGCCCATCCACAAATTATTCGGACTCCTAATTCTGTTTTAGCAGAGTTGGAGCCATGAAAATGACTGCTACAAATCATTAGGTTTAAAAATGATTGAAACACCATAAATAGATACCTGATCGTCCCAGAAACGTTCGCGGGGATAACTCTGTTCGTTTCCTCGCAGTGTCTCCCAGCCCTAAAACTCATTTCGTTAAAATAATGGATCAGAGGAAATAACTGGCTAAAGATTCTGGTCATTTTCTGAATCTATATAAAGCTTACTCTAGCTTCATACTTCCAATAATAATAGCTCGCTTCGATGAGAATCCATGCCATAAACAGTTTTGGCACTACAACTCGTATCATTGAGCCATAAAAAATACCCTTAAAATACGTTTCATTCAAAATATTAAGATTTTTAAATCAGTTTGCAAAGTGTTGTTTGCTACATTCACATGAATGAAGGAATCTAAAAAATTGGCCCTTGTCCAAAAAGAACTGCTAAGACGGTACTGAGAGGCAACTTGTACGTGGAATTCAAAATACCGCAATGGGAAGATGGATAGATAAAATCCATGTCCGTGCTTCGAAAAATTAATTGCGTCAAAGCCTTCAATGAGTCGTAAAGAAATATGAACAATGAAGAAATGTAAAAATAAATAAAATATAAAAAAATAAAAACAAAAAAAGTTCGCAGAAATTCTAGAAACTTACAAATGTTGGTCTTAGGAAGTGCTTGTAAAGCTTGTCCATTGGTGTACGATATAAAACACGAACGGGATTGAGTTGTCTATGTACAGCATCAACATGGATTGGTTCATCTGGATGAAGGTGTTGATCCAGAACCCATTTTCTGTAATTCAAGTCTGACTCCTCAGATCCTACTTTAATAACTTAGGGAACGGATTACACAAAAATTCCAGCAGGCAAAAAACAAAGTAAAAATGTCCTTTCACTGAATCTCGATTATCAATTGAATGATACTTCTTTGCACAATTTTTTCCTAAATGATATGTTTTAGACAAGATAAACAAATGGAAGGATAAAAAGATCTAACTCACTTTCGCCATTCTCTTTCTGCTGGTGTAAGTCCTGCTGCTCGCGCCCGTTCGTCAGCCATATGCAGTTCTAGACTCATTGGTTCATGTTTCAAATGTGGCACTTTATCACTCTGATATCACAAGAAAAATCAAAAATTGAAGGAAAATACGAGGAATACAAAATAAAAAATCTTTGCTACCTTTCATGGAGAGCAAAGTGCTTGTTCGCCAAGTTATTTAGAAATGTCAGCATTTCGCTTATACGAAGTTTGATGATTATATATTTATCAAATAAAAGGAAAGACTTGCTTCCTGAATTGTTCCCTCTCATTGTAATCACCTCACTTCTATCTTCCTGGAAGTCATACTCTCACAGAAATCATGTACAAGTAATCTTACTCTTTTTGTCGGATAAGTGCGAAATTCTCACCACTCGTCCTAAGTTAGTCTTATCCTTCTTTACAGCCTTTAGTTCTATGAAAAATAAACAAGTTTCAAAGTAATACCTTCTGGATAATTGCTGGTGGCGGTAGGCCAGATCGAGTATACGGTGAGTCACCTTTCTGACGGGTGTAAGGTTCAATCTCGTCGTTATTATTTGTCGTAGGTTTATGATACTGATTACCCATCTATAATCAGACTTGAAATAGTCTGGAATCAACACTAATGCTAGAACATGTGCTTGACAGGTGAAACCGAAGAAATATCGTTGGGTTATATAACTTGTACCCAGAAATCTCATGCCAAGACTGGACTCAAAATGAATATGTGAGAGGGACACTGCGAAAGTTCGATATTCCTAGGAAAAGTGACTGGAAATTCTAGCATATGTTAAGGAATGATTTGCAGAACTGCTTAGTAAATCTCGGTCTAGCCAATCACATCGCATTTGCAGAGATACCGGAAGAATGTGGCACCGAGACAGAGTCCAACAGTGGAGTAGAATAAATAAGCCTTGAGAGAAAGGATTCCTTGTCCCCATCCTACATCATAAGCCTGAATGAGACATTAAAGCATCAGGCACCTAGGACCAATAGAAAATCTGTAAACTGAGCAAAGGCAGACTTCACCCAATCCATACATCAGGCAAGGTAGCACATGAAACAAACTTTTTCATTGGTCACCTGTGTTACTCCAAGTCTTTTCTCTGGAAAAGGGAAGGGGCAATCCAGGAATACCGAATTGACTTGACCTTGCGAAGTTCAGGAAGTCTCAGAACTAGGGCTTTTACTTACCTGACTGGATGAAATTGATAATTAACTCTCATATTCAAATAAATCAGGAAGGTATTGCTGTTCATATAAGACATATTATACTCAGGAATTCTGGAAGTCTCAAGTCTCTCTAAATTTGAATGGTATCTAAAGGAAAGAATCCAGCGTACACAGTTCATATGGGAAGGATTTTCTCTACTGAACGGACATATATCTTCCTTTTGTTTCTCCAGTAAAATCATGATCTTGGATTCTTGAATTGTAGGACATTTCAGGGCTTTAAATTTTAACGCTCAACAACCACAATAGTTAGGCCCGATGCCAACCATCGGGATCAAGAAATCGGTCATTGATCGGCATATGGGTAGAATATATGGTAAATTTTACGTTCTTATAACTAAGCAATTACTGTTATATAAAAATTAAACCTCTTTTTGCAACATTGCTTTTTCATATTTCAGCCCAAAAGGAATTTGAAGATTTATTATTTGATTATGGCTTAGAGCTCGATGAAGTGGTTCGTTTTTGTGGTTTATTATGATTTAAATGTTGGCTTCAAACGCTCGTTACTTTGTGGTTTAAGTGGCTCGAAAGTTTTGATCTAGATTATAGCAAATACAAAGTTTCTCACCTTTTTATTTTAATGAGGTAGATTACTTGTTATGAGGAACTGTCTTGTTCATCCTTTTTATCGTTAGTCCATGTTTTAGCTTACAGTTTACACTTCGAAAGAAATTCAGTGAGAATTCAAGAACTTTTTGTTAAATCACTAATTTAATTGGGAGATCATACCTTTTAATGTCTTCCAACATCTCATGTTTCTAAACGAAAATCAGATTCCGATCAGATTTTAAGATTACCACTGTATGCAGTATGTAGTTTTAAAAACATTACCACCTTGGTTTTACAGACAAGTGAAAAGGTTGCAGCGCAGAAAGAAAAAGGCTTGATGATGGACGAAAAGGATAAAAGCAAATTATGTGATGAGGAAATATACAAAATAGACTTGCCTGCAAATCGTTATGACTTGCTTTGTATTGAAGGTCTCTCGCGAGCTTTGCGAATATTCAAAAACGAGTAATGTTCAAAATTATTGCTCTTAATTTCCATGGATTATTGCGCAGTTTTTGAAACTACATAAGAGTAGTGAGATAAAGACCTTAGTAAGGAGGCGGAAATCTAGCAGTTATTTATGGTTTTTCTTTTCACGTTGAAATTTCTCATTGTTTTAGAATAGAGCCACCTATTTATCGCCAATATACACCATCTCATCGACGACAGCAGATAATCATTAGGCCAGAAATATTACAAATAAGGCCATTTGTCTTAGGAGCTGTTCTGGTCGGTGTCAGTTTGGATGCTGATTCTTATGCATCACTCATTGATTTGCAAGATAAACTGCATCAGAATATATGTCGAAAAAGGACACTGGTAGCGATTGGTACTCATGATTTGGATACAGTACAAGGTTTAAGCTGCCTAATATTTTACTTTGGTTATGATGATGTGTACAACATCAGTGGATTCTTTTCGGGCCAAAATTATTCAGTAGAATAATTTATTTAAGGTCCATTTTATTATGGAGCAGAAAAACCGGATGATTTACGATTCAGACCGCTGAATCAAACAAAGGAATACACAGCGAAAGAAATGATGGCTCTTTATTCAGTAAGTACATGTTTTCTTCGTATATAGCCAAGTTAAATTTTCAAAAATTTTTGGAATCTTGAGTGACTACTTTGATTCTTTCATTTCTGTGTTTTTGTCCATGATGTTGTTGATCTCTTTTATTCGTGGCAAGATTTGAAAGCAAATAAGATCAAAAATGTGAAAAGCGGCTGCCTAATAGCCAATAAAGCATGTATTGTTTTTGCAGACTGACAGCCATTTGAAACCATATCTTCCAATTATTATCGATAAAGACCGATATCCTGTTATTAGAGATAAAAATGGAATTGTATTATCTATGCCACCTATTATCAACGGTTATTAATTTTATTTTGCATTCGATTGATTCAGTTTTCACATCTCTTTCAGATTTAGATTTATGATGTTGAGTGCTGAGCTCATTAAATGTTACAAATTCTCCTAATTTTTCCTTTATAATTCAGGGGAACATTCAAAGATTCATCTGGGCACTCGCAATATATTGATCGAAGTAACCGCAACAGATTTCGAAAAAGCTAAAATAGTGCTTAATACAATGGTTGCAATGTTTAGCCAGTACACATCAAACGGAAGTGACGATGGCACTTCATTTCTGTTAGTTCTTCGTACTACTATTAACTGTGAACTTCCCAATTTTAATCGTGAAGAATTTCTTAATTCTTCTGAATTTCATTAGTGGAAAAAAAATTCGTATATAAGTTATATTTTGAAGTTATTTGAGTTGAGATTCTGGGACTTTTTTTTT
>RCAB01000829.1:0-16600 GCA_003640385.1 Setaria digitata
AAAAAAAAAAAAAAAAAAGTCTATTTAAGAGGTTTAAGAGTTCTGTTTATTGCAGCAGTTCAGTACTTCAGATTAGTTTGTTTATGCAGATTTTATCATCAATCAGTAAATGGAAAAATTAAAATCAGGTGCAGCGGGAATCATGAATACTTGTATCTGTATCTCAACCTTTTTTTTTTGCAATTATTCACGACACCTTTTCTTTCCGTATTAAAATTCAATACTTCCACCCGGTATATATCTATAGTGTTCTCTGAAAAATCCGGAAAGAAGAACAGGACAGATGAAAAAATTCTACTTCGATATTCTGTTGACAGTTTGTCAGATATATAATGAATGAATTGTTCCAATTCTATGTCTCGTAAATGTGGGAATTTTCAAATAATTAATCTCGCATAAATGCTTTGCGAGCAAATAATTGAGAAATTTCTCCAAATTCAGTATTTGACCAATGACATTATTCTCTTCTTGCTCAGTGAATTCTTTGTACCATTTAAATGCTATGGTTGTTTTCTTTTTAATTCGCAATTGAAATATAATTCTTGATAAGAAAAAAACTCCCTGAACTATTGTATATTTCTATAAATAAAGAGAAATATTCTCATCCTGTCAAATGTTAATTAAACAATAAGCAACATGTATTTTGAAACATTCGCCACAATCAAAATCTGGCTAGGAAAAAAAAATGGATTTCCCGGTAAAAAATCCGAATTTGTTCCCCATAAGGTAGACTAATATTGCGTTTATTTATTATTCAGGATCATTCTAGTGCTAATGCAATAAAGACACACAGTCATGTTGTATTTAGGTTCTATGCAAAAGAAGTAAAAACGTTTGAAATGCAAATTAATGCTTAGGCATGCTTAGTGAACATATCGTTCATGCGTTCTTTGAAAAAAATTTTCTGCAACAAAATTTAGCAATTGATAATTTATTGAGTAAGAAAAAAAAGGAAACAAATTAATGAAAGTCAAAATTCGAAATAATAATGCAACTTTGAAAAAAAAAATGAAACAATAAGTATAAATATATGAAATTAGCATCACTGATTGCACTACTACAAAAAAGACGAAACGAAATTCAGAAATGGATTCAAGGAATGTTCTGAAATAATGTATCATTTCTTCCGTTCACAATTGCTGTTGCTTTATAAGTGAAACGAAAAATAGTTGAAGAATATCTTCTACGAAAATAATGAAACAAAGAAATGACAGTTGACTGGTACAACAATTGAGAAAATATTGTGCAGTTTTAATTTCTTTTTTTTTTCTTACATCTTTAAATGCATTTTGACTAGATATTTACAAATCACTTTGTTAGATTAAAAGACAAAGACATACGGAAAGAAAATGAGGAAAAAAAAGGCAAGTTCAGGCTGAAATTTATCAATCTCAATTTTTTTTTTTACGACAATATTTCATCATATTTACCAGTTTCGTTATCAATAATTTGTTAGTTATAAATTTGCTCTTCCATCTACTGCTATTAATTTTTACAATTTACTCTTCAATCTTTACTGAACAAAACAGTTACTGTTTTTCTGCAATTTTAACTCTGCAATGTTTAAAATTACAGCAAAATACAAGTTCAGAGGAGAAGAACGAAAGGAAAGCTTAATTTACTTAAATTTTGTAAAAAAAAAAAAAAAAAAAAAAAAAAAAAAAAAAAAAAAAAAAAAANCTAGACCTCACTCGTATATATTATCTATCGAATTCAACCAAATACAAAAGTTTGAGAATTATGAAAATTTGGACAGTACTTTTGAGGCCGACCATCGATATGGATCACTTAACACTTAGATGATGATAAAGTAATATTGCTTGCTAAAATATTATCTACAGATCTTTTCCTGTGGAAAAAAGAAAAATACAATCAACAAGAAACATGAAACAGGCTTGTCAAATCTAACTGGTCTATCACATCCATCATACCTATGAGACTATTATTTCTATCAATAAGATCTATTGCCCATTTAAGATCCTAAGATTGTACAGATCGATCTGTTCTGATAGTAATAATGAAAGGCATTACATCGGATGAGCATTATGCACATATATAACCTGTTTAAGAATGAAGAGGAAGACAAAGACAATTTAGGAAATATTTCCCACACAACTTCTCTTTTTTTATTTCTTGAATTATATTGACGAAAATGATAGAGTGGAGCAATTAAGCGAACTGTGAATTAAATAAAATAAAGAAGTTAATATTATAATAAATTAACAAGTGGAGAAATAAGTGAAAAATTATAGGAGGATATATTATCTGCCCCTTTTGGCCCTGTGAAAAGTTGGCATTCTGAGCTCTTCCAGAGAAATTTCAAATAAGGCATCGTGAAAATTTCGATGAAATATATTCGATTATAATAAACAGGTGGGATGATGAAGCTTCCATTTATACAATAAATAAAGAATGATTACTGTTTGATTCCTTGTCGCTTCCATTTATATTGGTGATGTCATGAAATGTGGTATTCCTTAATCAACTAATACAATATATTTACATCAAACTTCGATGATCATCATCAGGTACTAACATGCTTTCATGCTAGCTTATTTACATGTGTCTGCAAAATCGTCGAACGAATGAGAATTGAGGAGTATTAAGTTTCACTATGGTCCATTTTAGAATGGTTTCAAAAAGAAAAGAACAGGAAAGTGGATATAAAGATGAAATAAACGCAAAAAATGAGCAAAGCAAAAGAGAAATAAATATTAATAATCTAATAATACCGTTCTCGTGAGAAAAGAAAGTCATAAAAACAGCACGGTAATCTTAGATGGTGCAAAAAATCTTTTCATAGGAAAAAAAAATAACAAGTAAATGCATAATCTCAAAAGATTCAAAATCTCTGTTGAAATTCAAATTTTAGATGCGAAGTCTTTGTATCCTATTTAAACAAAACAAAAAATACAGGAGATCGGAGCAAAATTTGTAAAAACGACAGTCAGTCACTTTTCCTATTGATGCCAACTGGAAAGAATAAAAACAAAAAAAGAAAGAAAAAGAAAATTTTCTCCTCGTCACAGCAAATAATAATGATGGCTTGGAAATAAAATCAAGCCCAAATTCCGAAAATTTAGAGCCAACTCGGGCATACCTTCCTGAACTTCTAGACGACACAGATGCATTTATATGAATTAGCATTTCTTGAAGCCTTCGTTTCGCAATTCTATCTTCGATTCGTGCTCTAGTAATTTTACTTTGATATGTGTAAACAGTGGCAGAAAATGTAAATCATAGCATTCATATTTCAACGATGAAATACCATCGGTCTGCTGGCGCATCTTTGTTTTGGCTAATAAATCGTATCGGCATCTGAAGACCCCTTTTCTCCTTGAATAATTTCCACATCAAAACTGTTAAAATCAACATATATCAATAGTTTACCAAAATATATATCCTCAGTTGCACCTCAGCAGTGTTATGCCAGCAAGCAAGCATAAATCAAAAACTGGGATTTTTCTTAAAAATAAAAATTGTATAAAAGGTAGAGAAACAAACCTATTAATGGGATTTTTCATCTCGGACTTATGCTTAATCATTTGATAGCGAGCAATTTCCGTCGGGTATCGCATAATTTTATAACCAACAGAAGTTACTCTAAGAACAAACTTTGTCAAAATAAGATTTAAAAGTGAACTTGATTTGACTGAACTTGTAGCGATATAAGCTGTTTTTTTTTCTTTTCGCATATGCAATCTTAGCTTACTACCATCATCACAAAAACGTGTCCATTATCTTTTCTTTTTCTGTAATCTCCTTAAAATTTTTTACTTACCGCGTTGAGAGATCATCATCCTCACCACCCCAGCCCCAATAACTGTTAGAGAAACCATTCATTGTTAGGAACTGTTCAGCCCTAATAGCACAAACACCTCCGAATATTGACCCGTAAGGTAACCTGCAACAAGCAACTCAGCATTGTGTGTTATCGATAGAAGGGCGATGGTTACTGACTTTTCCAATGTTCTGTACTTGAAATATAAAGCAGAAGAGAATTTGAGCTTAAAAAACGAATTCATTGAGCAAAACAAAATAAAAAAAATTTTCCGACCGTCCCAAATTTCTAATTTATTTCTACACGACCAGGCATTTAATAAAATGAAGGTCACAGCAATTTTGTTAAATTCCACATCACCAAGTCACTTATTAAGTGTGGAATATCTCCTGATGCACTCGTTCATCTCACTTTTTGAGAAATTAATTTAGAAAACAAACTTGTACTTAAATTTATTGACCGCAACACTCATATGCCTTGGCTGGTCAGGACAGGAATAGATATTACGATCATCCTCCGCCAATAAATCAACATCATGAAATACAAAACATTGCCAATCATATAGTTTCATCGCTTCCACATATCCAACATTCATCAGCTTGGCACGATTGAATGTTTCATTTTCATGTTGCTCAATGACGAAAATAGCGTAATCAAGCTGTTGTTTGGTAAGAAGCGAATGAAGATTATGCAACAGAATACGTAAATGAACCTCCCGATCTCTGAAATATACATTCTACGTCAGTTTCCAAATGCCATCTAAGTCAGTTAAAATATAGGATTATCAGAACAATTCCATAATCCTCTTTCTAAACGTTATTAGAAGAAGAAAAAAAAAGCAACTGAAGAAAAAGCACAATAAAATATTTTTCTGTAAAGAAATGATTTGAATGCAGCCTTACCTCGGCAAGGAAAATCTTTCATTAAATATCTATTATCTCGTCATTTATTGAATTCGCAAAGATGAGAACTTGGGCTTAGAAATACTTAAAGTTGAGAAATTACATAAAATGTGATGAATCAACATGATTCTCAATCAGTACAGTAATTTGCTGCACTGGGAAAGCAAACCTGTAAGGCACAATTATAGCAACTTTGTGTCGCGACAAGCAATTCTTCGGTTTTCCATGACCACCAGGTTCCAAATATGGGTATAGTTGTTCGATTTCCTCAAATGTAGGCTTATCATACCATACTTTGATACGACCAACTAAACCAGGTGGTATTATCGGACAACTTGTTAAGCTCTGATTCTGGCTTATCATTTGTGAACCCGGCACAGTTGCGCATTTTGATGTATCATTAAACAGATGCCTGATAGAATTAATAGCTGCAAAATTAAGCATATTTCATAGCTAGTGACAAACTGAAATTTCATGATGATTAACAATATTGCAGTTGCAATCGTGAAATTCGGAACAAAATGTTCAAAATATGAATGATGGAAGAACTAATGAAGGAAAGCGTTTTATGTAACAGGAAAATACGCATTACAGAAAAGATAATAAATTATAATTGCAAAAAAATAAATAAACTAGTTCCGAAGAGGGAATCTAGAAAAAAGAAATCAGCATGAAAACAGAACAGAGAAAAAAAAAACAGTTGTACAAAATGAGAACTTCAATCTACTCTTCTTCTAAAGCTACTACTTATAAATGTTTATAGATGTGTGAATTCAATACCAAATTTGGTATGAAAAAAATTCAAACCTAGATTTAAACAAAATTGTCTAACCTGTAACGGTGGTGAATGTGGTATTATAAATATTCCAAACAGCATTTGAAAAATGAACACTTTTTGTCGACATATTTAATGGCTTAATATTTCCTGAATCACTTGCGATGAATTTATCGGATATCGGATATAAACTGGTTGGCTTACCAATCAGTAACCCGCTGCTGACAGATTTATAAATTACTGGCAGAATGTTAACTCGATTATCACTTTCCGTACGATTAATTAACTCGTCAGATGGAGTTTTTTGAGAAATTCGATCATTGTTGTTGATATCATGTACGAGGATGATTTCCTGTCTACTTGTTTCAACTATTGGCCGCCAAATGTGATAATCATTAATGAATGATAAGCCACCACCGAGAAAAATATGCGCTGCTGCACCAAATATTAACAGAATGATAATGAGACGTCCAGCCGTAGGCATTCTTGCGTCCGCATAATACTTTATGCTTCATCGTCTTCAGTAGCAAAAATGAATGGATGGTTCGACATTCGTCTATCTATTTGAATTATACGACCGAGTGATACCTGCAAAAAAGACAGCAAAACAAACAAACAAATAAGTCTGTGTCATGAAAAAATTAGTTCTAACGTTAATTACGACGAAAACAAAGGAGAAAACGTGGAAACGTGTAATGTTCGCGTAGCATTAGTTCACTTCAAAGCATAGTAAGACAAGTATGAAAAGAAAAAGCCTATTAAATTGATTAACCAAAGAACAACTTCCTTGTCATCAATCGTTTCGATCAAAAACGTCACATTATTAATCGAAGAACAATTCTTTTACTAGTAGCAATAGCTCCAACTATTTTCGCCGAATAGTTGAAGGATTGCTTTATCAGCATCAATTCTGCAAAAATTACTGTTCTATTACCTCATTAACAATAATCAATCCATAAAACGATACAAACCAAAAGAATTAACGGCAATTTTTTCGAGCGACACGAAATTTTACACACTCTGAACATTTAAGCCATAAAAAAGATTTTAAAAAAAAAAAAAAAGGAAAAGAAAAAAGTTACAGTTAAGCTTTAAAAAATTTCTGAGATATCTCGAAGAGAATACTCTGAATAGAGTCTACGCTTTCTCGGATATTTATACGGATATCCTGGTAAAGGAAAAAGAAGAAAGTTTTCTGGGAAATATTAAATTTATTCGGAATTTCATAACGAAAATCTTTCCAGAAAAAAAAAAAATGTAAATCTGAAAATTTTTCAACCTACCGAATTCTTCATCATTCATACTCCACTGACTAAAAAAAACGGTTGCATAATTGATGCTTGATATGATGACCTTTGGCATCATCCGTTTCCGTTCCCACCGAAATCAGAATATTTTTCCTCCGGCCCTAGCAATCTCCCACAGACGTTTCAGGACTGTTTGGGCATTCGGTGGCACCTTACTTTCAAAGTCTTCGGGATTTAAAGTTAAAATCTGTTTATCAGACTAGCTGATTATTAACGAACATTATTAGATCTTAGATTGGTGAGAACGACTGCATCTCACGTACGTCTACTTGCTGTGTACAGTCGCATCGTTACGTCTAATGTATAGTTATTGACAATGTCAATATGGATTATGAATTTATGTGTTTACTTAATGTACCAGCTGGAACGTCTACACGTAACGCGCACTTACGCATCTCTTTCACCTCATTTACGTTTTTCTCTTGTACTTTTCACTTCTCTCGTATACTTACGTCATTACTCTCACATCTAATATATACTTTCCGACGCTTACTACTCACGCACTGTGCAGTAGTTTACAGCGTACGTTCACGTACAGTTAGAAACTTCTAGCGAGTATATGCCATCTGTTTGATAAGGAATCGTTTAGGCTGTGTGAAATGGTCGAAAGACTTCTGTAAATTTCACTTTTTCCCTTCTTCCTTAGTGTTTGTCCAAATGAAAAATCGAACTGTTTAAATTGATCTACGGCAGATGTTAGAGTGAAACAGTGCTAACAATGTTTGTTTTGCTATTTTGACCAGTAATATAAACAATATAAATTTGAAAATATAAACAAAAACAAAGTGAGACTGAATTCGTTAATTATAAAAATTTAATTTCGAGGGGAAAAAAAAAGATATTACTCTTATGTTAATCTCAAAAATGATGTAATCCAAAAAGGAAAGAGTCAACTTCTCTTCTCCAAAGATATCAATTTTTGACATTTTCACGAACAAATGATGCGAAATTTTTCAATACTTTTTCCCGTTGAAGAAGAATGTTACAGCAAAAATTCCTCCAAAACTGTCGAAAACAAATATTGCAATAAGTAATTACTTTTTTTCTTTAAAGAATTTCAATTGAAAAATGTAACGAAATTTTTGAATTTTAATACGAAAAACTCACCAATGGCAAATTTTCTTCCCTTTTTTTTTTTTTTGATTTTTATTTATTTGCTGGAAAAAAGTACATCCCATCTGTTCTTCAAATTCTTCTACAAAAAGAAAAAAAGAAATCGAATTAGAAGCAGAAGTTCGGGTTATTATTTTGTATTAGGCATAAAAAGAAAAACAGTAATAGCCTACTGAAGTGTGGGCGAAATATGGTTTAATCAACAGTGAAAGGCCAACTGTGAATCGATAATAATGATGAATGATCGGAAAGGTCAAATTAGGGTCATATCGAATTCGATTATCTTTTTCCGTGCTCTATGGGCAGGGGAATTTTGTCCAATCGATGCGTTCGAAAAAACTGCTGAAAAAAAAAAACTCGATGTGTTTCGTACACACACACACACACACACATATATACATATGCATACACATACACACACACACACACACGTGTACACGCATTCACGTTACACGTAGATATACCGCAAAAACGTCCATTTGGACACACGCATACCCATCAGCTCACACATATGTTTCTATCTCGTAAGCGCAGAAATAATTAACTTCACAAATACGTCCGCCCACATACACGCATACATACAGAAGCAGACACGTAAGCATGTACTTGCAGACACGTTCGCCCACAGACATACGGAGGCAGATGCAGACAGGGACACACCTACACGTGCAGACACAATATGGACATGGGGCAAAATCATTATGTTTAATTAATTTCTTAATTGCTCTTTGAAAGAGATGGTGAAGATAAGTTTGGAAAGATGACTCATTTTTATCTATTTCATATTCTGTTAGCAACAGTGAACTAATTAGCACTTCATTAATTTACCTTTTGCTGTACATTAGAAATGGCCTTTAGAAATAAGAGATATGTGAAAACAAATAAATGAATTTTGAGACAAAAAAAATATGGATTTATTCAATATGGGGACTTTTCTTTTAGACATTGATTGAAATGATTGCAAAAATTTTATTTTTCTCTTCTAGTGAATTAACTTTTAAAACTTAATTTCTAAAATCCATTAATGTATTTTTATATTCTTCTTTTGACACATTCCAAGATATTTTTAGGACAAGAAAAAGCCATCGAAAAATTGAACAACCCGAAATGCCTTTGATTTTGAATAATAATTTATTTTTACTGTGCTAAATTGGTTTAAAAAATTAAATTAGTAAATGGAGAAGAATTCAACAAAAAGCATCGATTATATTTGTATCCTATATGAATACCTCATTCACGCCATCATTTTTACCGGATCACGTTTTACACTGACAGAAAGTGTTCTTACAAATATCAAACGTAAATCTGAACCATGAGCAATCATTATTTAGTAACCATCTTCAATAACTTCCATAAATAAACCGCTTATCTCAAAAAAAAAAAACCCTACAAATACAACTTAACGTATTATCTAACTATACTGCAGCGTGTAATTCACGTAAGATATGTGATATGAAAAATTCTTCTGTGAAATATATGAAACTTTTACGCGCATCCTAAAATTTGCTTAATTGTACTGCGACGCGTAACCTGTGGCGTACGAAGCATATATATATATATATGGATCATTCTCACCTTTTCGATAACAAATAATTAATCATCGTTAATAATAGGAAAGAAATGTAGGTAACCTTTACATAAAATTTTTTTCCATTTTCTCCAGCAAATATCGAAATGTTTTGAAAAAAAAAAAAAAAAAAAAAAAAAAAAAAAAAAAAAAAAANAAAAAAAGTGAGAAATGGTAGCATAAAGATTGCAACAAAGTTTGGAAAATTACAAATGGAATTTTTTTTTAACCAACAAATTCTTGTTTTTTTACAAACGAAAATCTCGAAACGATAGCAATAAACAAATGCAATTTAATAGTGAATAATTTAGGCTTAATAATGAATAAATTATAACACAACTAGTCACAATATTAAAATTTTGATAAAATTGATTGCCAAATATCTGACGATTAATAGGAAAATTCTTCAAAAAATCATCACAACGAAAATAATTTGCATATTGAAAATTTTAAAAGTTCTCTTAATTTCTTTTCATCTTCTCCACACTTCTAAAATTAATTCAGGTGTCTTGCACAGCAGAAAATTGAAATAATTTTCACTAAATGCAATATTGATCCGTAATAAATCAGTATTTATGGGCTCAAAATTAGCATTATTAGCTTCCTCGTTAATTCAAATCTTTTTTAGCTACTGAAAATCAATCGATAATTTAAATAAGACAAGAAGTCTCTAAAAATTAATGACTTAGCATTTAACAAATTGGAATTTCCAATTTGCTCGAAAAATTATTGCATGAACAAAAAAATTATTATTATTATTATTATATTATTATTAATTATTATTATTAATCATTATTAATATTTATTGTTATTATTGTTATTTCATTATTATTATTTTATTATTATTATGAAAATAATAATAATATTGTATATTGGCAACGATATTTATTGATATAATATTAAAATTAAAAAAATTTTCATTTGTTAATCATCACATGATAATGTATTTGTAACCCTATTTGATTACTTTCCTTGTCATGTTTTTGAATTTTCCTGAGTTAATTAAATCAGTTGAAATATTACTGACTAAGTAGTTGTATTTAAGTTTAAATTTTGAGAAAGCATGTTCGAGAATGATGGATAATTTCAAATTTTAACTAAATGATAAATTATTGGAAAAGACAAAATAAAAAAGTCATTTGAAATTATTTCTTTTGTCTTTCTAAATAAATTTTTATTTATCGCATAGGTTACCTTTACATTACATTTCATTTGAAATTTAAAAAATTGCGAAATACCAGAGTAATTCATTATTGCATAAACTTTATATACCGGAAATAAAAAGCCGTGATAAGATGAAACTGATTAGATTTGACTTTTATTTAGGCTAATTTTTATTATCACTGAAAGACATTCGCTATTTCTGATTATTTTTTCTCCGTTTTCTTTCTTTTTTTGATTAATACAAGCAATTATGGTAGCATTTCTCTTATCACGTTTTTTAATATTCTAATCACTGCCTCATCATAAAGAGCTGAAATAGATGATAAGGTGAATAAGCAAAGCAGAATTCAACATAAATTCCAGTGATATACACATATAAAACGGAAAATAATGACAAGGAAATTGCCAAATGTCTATCTACAAACATATCTATTTATCTATTTGACTGATAAATCAGTATCAGTAAATGCATGAAATTTAATTAGTGGCATTTATTTATTAATCTTTAATTTCGAAGAAAAAAATCAGCTCTCAAGAAGGAAAGTTCTCCATTTCGTTCTTTGAAATTTATTTTCCAGCAATAATTTTCACTTTTTTTCTTTTTCTGTAACTCTCAAAATAAAAAAAATCACTGTATGTATCTAAAAAAAAAAAAAATATAATAAATTTAAAAGAGAAACAAGGAAAAAAGAAGGCATAAAAAGAGTGAGTGATGGTCAAAAATTAGAGTAATTTTAAAAAAAGAAAGGGAAAAAAACACTTTTCTTTTTTTTTAATACAAATTTTTTAATTAATAGAAAGGCAAAAATTTTTAAAAATTTAGCGAACGAATAAGTACGAGAAAGAATGAAATAGCAATAATTAGAAATGACCAGTATTCTGGAACGGTTGAACAGCAGAAAAAGTAAATCGAACAAGCATACGAAATTTTTTTTTTTTTTTTTTCGATTCCCTGATAATAAATATGAAATGTAAGTTTAAAAAAAAACAAAGAAGAAAAAAAAAATTCTACTATATATTTTTTTAAACATAAATTTATAATTTTTTTCGATAATAAAAAGATTGACAAGCAGACAAGAGATGGTGTGAATTTGTTTGTATGTTTTTTTTTTTTTTTTTTTAACAATTGCACTTCTGACGATTTAAAATTGAATTAAAGAATTTTTCTCAAGGAGAAATTAAAACTTTAACTTGCTCGTAATATTCTTTCCATCAATAGAAAAGTATTTTGGTCAAAGATGACAAGAAAAAATGTTGGCAATTTGGAAAAGAAAAAAAGAGTTTCAATTCAATCCAAAAAATCCAGTTCCAAAATTTGTACCTCCTTTATACTATTAATTTATTTATTGCTATTATCATGTTATCATTTTGAAATATATTTTTCCTGTTATCAGAAAGAACAGGTAGAGCACAGTCGATGAAATTCTAGTTTGGGAAACTGATAATAGTGGTAGTACACGATTAAAAACTAATTTGTGATGTAAATTGGGAGAGCTTGATTTACTGATCATATGATTGAATTCATAAATGAATTTATTAAGATTAAAATTCATTAAATTTACTGAAATTACAAATTTGTTAATTCATCAATTTATTAAACAACAGAATAATATATCAAAAAAAAAAAAAAAAAAAAATCATTTAACAAATGGTAAAAAGAATGGAATAAAACATCAACTGATTGATATCATTGATGGGATTGGTTGTTGCATATGCTTTTATGTTTGCTCAGAATCATCATTTGGCACCATCGATCGCTTATTATTTGATCAGTAAAAATCCATTTATTAAAAATGCGACAGCAGAGACCTGATATCAAATAACATTTCCATTACCATCATTTTTGCCATTATCATTATTACTACTGCAAATTAACATTTATCTGAACTGTTGATACAGCTGTATATATTAATTTAGAAAAAAAAAAAAAAAGAAAAAAGAAAGAAAATCTTGCGATGTATTAATTTGTTGGTTTCAAATTAAAAGAACTGAACATGAAAATGAAACAATAATAGAAATTATTGATGCCATTTTTTGAACAATTTTATTATTATACTTGATAATAGATTATTCATTTAAAATTTTTTCCCGGCAAGCATTTAGTGGTTTATTTAAAGGATGAAACTATCAATTCATTGAAGCATTCAAATTAATTAGTTTATTTTTCAGATTTCATTTAATATACTGAAACAATACAGTGTGAAATTAAAATCTTGCAATGAAATTATCAGAGGCGCAAGTGCAGGAAAAAAAAAGAAAAGAAGGAAATCAGAAAATGAAAGGAACATTTCATATTTGCATAAGATACAGTCAAATTTTAAGTTACATTTAGAGGAAATAAAAATGAAATTTGAAAAGATTGAATTAAACTGCACCAATATGCTATACGCTCTATAGGAAGCAATATAATTCAAGCATAAGGTAACAGAAGTCTTTATTTAAAAAGGAAAAACTGAATGATTTTTTCACTAATTGTTGCTAATTGTTGATGAAAAATGAAAGATATCGTCAAAACCGCACACATTCATCTATTTCATAATGATATATAGCAGGTAAAGCCTCTTGTCGAATAGAGTTAATTTAAATAATCCCCAATCAAACTAGAAGCAATCATTATTTCCAATAATCACAACTACATAACTTTACTTTCTCTATTCCCTCCAGTCAATTATTGATGTAAGTGTTAATTCATTTTGATAGCGATAACAACATTTATAGTCACAGGACGCGTATCTTATAGTCAGTCACACCTTTCCATTTACACCTATGCACAGGAATAACGAGGATTACGAATATGGAATTCATAATGGAATTTTTCATCTTAAAGAATTTTTTAAAAAAAATTAATTCGTAGATTGGATCATTCTAGCATATTTTGTATAATCATCAAAATAAAATTAAAACACATTACTTCTTTATCAAGCAAAATATGCCTGCAAAATGTCGCATAATTGTACTTAGCCCTCAAATATTTACTTGCAAAATGTACTTAACTCTCAAATATTTACTTATCTTGCAAAATTTCCTTTTATCCTTACTTATCATGCGATATTCTCTCATACACTCATAAAAATGTATATTTTATTTAATAAAGGCTGCAGTACCAAGACAACAGCTTTCTCTCTTCATCATTGATTACATATAATACCGATATGGAAAAAAAGAAAAAAAAAAATAAAATTCACAAGTTTGGGCTTAGGAACGAACGTTATAGCTGAGTTTCTACTAATGATTAGGTAGAGATAGGTAGAACTGAGACAAATAATTATCGGCTATAATGAATGCGATAAAAATGAAAAGAAACTATAATCAAGAAAAAAAAAAACGATAAAATTGGGCAAAAATAATTAATCTATTCAATAAATTGCCGATGATTAAATGAATTACCAATATTATATCCATCACGGTACCAAATAACTCTTTTTCTCCACCATTTAGGAACTAATTTTACTCTGCAAAATAGTGCACTGCAATTATAATGTTGAAGTTATTCTCCTCACATAAATTGAATATTCATTAAGATTTGTAAATAATCTTTTACTGCCCTGCATTTTCGACTCAACAATAATTCTAACATACACGATGTAAATATAGAAATAAAGCAACAAAGGACAGATTAAAATGGAATGAAACAACAATAAAAATGGCCAAATTTCCTTTCTTACTTCCAAATTATACGGGAAAAATAGGAACATTACTTGTTAAAACCTTAACAGTAACCTTTATTTTCTTAAGAAATGAATCATAGGAAAAATGAGCAAAAAGAAGACAGAAAAAGTTACGAAAAATTTTCGTCTTTTATCTTTTTTTTTCTTGACGATGGGCTCTATATCTTTTCATAGATTGATTTTTCTTTTTTTTTTTTTTTTTATTTCATTAATTTGAAATTAAAATATTATTGTTCCAGATGGGATACTTACAATGTAGGACTGGACAACACGATTTGCTTCATCAATAATTGGATCTTGGAACCATTTATCCGAGAGTGCTTGGCTGGCTGAAAAACGCTTTTCTGGATCAACTTTCAAGCAATGTCGGACGAATTCCCGAGCACTAACTGAGATGTTATTCCATCTTTTATAAAAAACTAATCGACCTGGAAAAAAGTTTCTTTTTTCGTTTTAATTTCCGGCACTTCCAAAGTAACAACAACATTTCAATTAGTCAATGGTTTCATGCATCTCGCTTTTTTATTATTTATAGAATATTTATATGCATGCTCTGAAACAAATTTAATTTCTTACTTTCATTGGAGGAAAATTACGCAAAACTTTCATTTATGCCTCTGTTTGAATTAAGTTTGCTGTTTTTTTTATGATTGTTTGAAAAGAAAAAAAAAAGCCAAAAATGCAAAATTTTAAATGATTCATAAAAATAAAGGAAATCTCAAATAATACCGCGGAGAATTTGCTGTTCCAACGTCCAATCTTTGTAATCGGGACTAAACGGTGGATAACCGCACAAAGAAGCGAATATCAGAACACCTAATGCCCATACATCAACTTTACAACCATAATGTACAGCTTTCCATATTTCTGGTGCCATATAAATTTGGGTGCCACAAAGTGTTTTCAATGAACGTTCCGTTATTCGACTTAATCCAAAATCTGTTAGCTATAAAAACAAAATGAACAATGATCAATATAAATTTGTCATAAAAAAAAAGAATAGAAAAAAAAAAAAAACAGAAATATGGAGTAAAATTTTATCAAGGAAAAAAAAATTCCTATGGTGAAAAGTGGAAATTTTAAAGTAAATGAAAGGTGGAATTTTACAAAAACTTCGAGTATGATTAAAAACAGAATACATAGGGTCAAGGTTTCGTTCAAACTTTCTTAAATGAATAAATGAAATAAGTTTATTGCTGACAATTGACTCCTCTAAAATTTACTTCTGATTTATTACTATTCCACTTGCTAATTTGATCGAAAAAATAAGAATTGCTTTTCGGCTATATCCTGCGAAGTTTTTATATATTTTTGAATTGCTTAATATTATCGGACCTTAACAAAACTGATCAATACAATTTTATAGAAAAATGAAATCGTTGGAAAATCAATTTTTGATAATTAAAAAAAAAGAGTGAAATATGAATTCATACCTTAGCAACCGTATAGGCATCCTTTTTCAGTAGTAAAATATTTTCGGGTTTGATATCACGATGCACAATTCCATTAGTATGAAGATACTGTAATCAACTTTCATTTCCATAGCTTAATATAATAATTCTAATTTCTATATTTCCTGTGCGTGCAGCGAATTTAGTCATTTTATTTACTTAGACAACCAAAAAAAAAAAAAATTCCTCTTTATTTTTTAAATTAATATTAACTTTTAGCATGTCTTTGCAATAAACTAAATGAATTTGATTTCCAACAAATTGGTAATTAATTCGCTATGATGTTATCATGTAAATAACCAGCAGGAAATAAAAAAAAATCAAAATACTTAGATTAGGGAAGAAAATGAGTGAAATCCATAAATAAACATAGCCAGATTCGATTGATATAATTGATTAATAATTATTCAGTATGCTGATAACCTATCAAAATTTTCGGACTTTTCATAAGATTCAAAAAAAAAAAAAAAAAATCATTCCTATTAACATGTATTCATAAAATACGTACCTCCAAAGCACCAAATAATTGCCATGCATAAAATTTTGTCAAATTTTCACCAAGACCTGCACCATGATTTTCCTTTGCAGTAATACGTGTAAACAATTCGCCACCTTCAATATATTCCATCACAATGTAAGCCATTGTATCTGACTGGCACATCTTTTCCAGATGTACACAATTTGGCTGAAAAAAAATTCGTTTAAATTAATTTAAGCCAAATGAAAAAGAAATAGAAAATTGTGAAGGAGTATTGATAATATAAAGTCCATCTCATATTCCTATAATATATATATAANGTATATATATGTATATATATGTATATATATATGCATATTATATAATATATATCATATTATATTATATTATATAT
>RCAB01000083.1:0-32921 GCA_003640385.1 Setaria digitata
TTGTGCGTTGTATCCACGCAGCACCACTAACATTATAACTGATGTGTATCTTTTTTTGAGTGATTTTCTTGCGGAGGTGTAGGTGATTGAAGTTTCAAGGAGTGTTTCATTTATTTGATTCGATTGAAATGAAAGCTATTAGCAGTTTCGGTGGATCGAGATGACTGATACTTCCGTATTGCATTCGTTGATTCAGTACGACTAGATGACAGTTTTCTATAACTACACTTCTGCTGAGGCGTGGATCTTTTGCAGCTGTTGTCGTTTCCTTTTCGTTTCTATTCTCAAATATATTCATTCTATGCTATATTTGGAACCATCATTCCGCATCATATTCACACATTGGTATAGAAGTAGCCTAGAGGCTTTGAAGTAGCTCCATGCTAGTCTTTCGTCAGCTATATTGATTGCCCACTTGAAGAACTATGTTCAACTTGGACCCAAGCCATTTGCGTCGATCTGTAAAGCCACTGAGTGTCTAACAGCACAGCATTTATCCATAGATAGATGGGAGTCATATGACAAATATACACTTAACAAACAAGTCTTAATAAGCCTCGGCTTTTATGTACCGAAACTATGGACGAGCAGAAAACGCATTTATAAGCATCACAATCGTGTCTCTTTTCAATTTCCTCATACTATTTGTCTTACTGATGCGAAATTTGCGTGTTTATATGTTGCCAAGATGAAGCTAGCTGAGCACGAGACTGAAAATCTGTAGGCCTATTAGTGATGTCTTTCATGGCTATCCTAAGGAAGTCTGGACTTGGTACGATGTTTTACTTCCAGTAATGATTACTGTACACCTCGGTCATATCGCAACTGCTATTTAATTAATTGTTTGAACGCTCTTCTCCTTACAAGTCTAGCTAGCTAAATCCAGAAATTTCGGCTGAGGACAAATGAGAGATGAACTATAATAACTCAAGTCACTTTTCCAGACCTCTTACACATTATGTAACTTTGATTACATAATGGGTTAGAGGTTGTTGAAATTAGGAATTGTACAGCTGATTGGCAAGAGATAATTTGTTCAAATGTATTAGGCAGCCGAGTGCCTAGTTATGGCAATAATTGATAAAGGACTGCTATCCATCATGCAATCTCACATCAATTAGAGTAAAAATTTGGTACCCTCATATTGAATGTTTCATTTTCTTAATTTAAGACGCATTTTGGAATTCTTTTAAGGGCCCACAAATTGTATGCTTCGTTTTTTTTTTCTTTTTTTTTTTTAACTTGGTTTGCTGAATTATCTAAAATTCCAATATACATGTTTTTCTTCGGCCAGATTAATTATTTAGTTGAAACAAAGCTAAATATTATCAAACTAGACTTAAATTGTGCAGCTTTTAAAAGTTGAAATATTTGAATATCTTTATGCTTGAATTTTCAAAGAGAAACTGCAGCTTGGGTTACCTATCTTATGAAAAGTTTTAGTTCCTTACAGAAGCTGCAGGGCGGCTCGTGTCACCTACAGTTAATATGTAAGTAGATATGAAAATATAACTTAACCTTGTGTGATAAAAAAAGTCATTTTACAGAACTAAAGATAAAAAGCTGCTTTGTAAGGCATGACAAAAATCAAGCTGAATATAACAACTTTTGAAAATTAAACATTAACTTATATATATTAAGTACAATTTCTTTGTTTGTGCAACATTCAGCTTGATTTCTGTCGCAAATTGAATTTTATATTTCATTTCTACTTACTTTTCATGTTGGTCTTTTTATTTCTCTCCGTCTCCCATGCATAAATGCGTGCCGGCTTCCCTTTATATAATTTAAAATATAATTTCTTATTTGCTTTAGTTTGACATCTCTTGAGACATTAAGATAGACGGCTCTTACTTTGTTAATTCGTTGGCTGTTTTTCCACTGATTTACCTTTTTTTTTTAAGCTATCAGTGATTGTAGAACTTAAAGTACATTTTTTCTTTAGCGATGCAATGAATCTGAAACATTTAATTTGTATTCAGTGTTTAAAATATTATAGCCTAAGTATTATGATAATAAATAACTTCTTTTTAATCTTCGAAGATAAAAGATATAATCACCACGCAAAGGAACCATTTGTCCAAAACAAAATGTGATTCAGCGTAATTAATAATATTGTTCAAAATTCTCACGTGCTAACATTTTGCCCCATTTCCAAAAATTAACAATTTATGCTAATTGTCATGAAAATAATGCAATCCTTTTTACATACATATCTTTTAAAATATTTCGGTGGAAAATACTTAAAAAAGGAGAGCTTATAATTATGGATTTATGAAAGGATTGCAATCTTACTTTAGCATTGACTGAATTATACTTTTCCCTTTCCTAACAAACATTTCCTTTTCAAGTATGATTTCTTACGGATGCCATGGTAACTCTTTGGTGCAAGATTTTCTTAATTTTAAAAATTGTGGGAGAAAATAATAAAGAAGGTTGGCAATCGGAAGCATTTTCTGAACAATTAAATCTATTCATTTGCTCAAATCGACCACATCTTGTCTTATTACTGCAGATACACATCACGACCTCTCGTTTACCTTCTATACAATCACAATGATTTTTTTTTATTCGGTGTGAAAGAGTTTGTTTTTCTAAATAGAAATGAGAGAAGAAACAAGGAAAGTTATCCAAAAAAGCTTCATTTCCAAGCAATCTGACTAAATCCAATTACATTTTTTTCGTCGACTTCCTCGTGGAATAGAAAATGGTTCTAAAATAAATGCCCAAATAGAGTTAAATAATGAATAAGAGAAGATAGGATATCGAGAATGGGATAATTATTCACATTAAGGATAAAAATTTTCATTTCTTTCCTTTTTTCACGACACCATCACCAATCACCAACCTTCAATGGTAGTTTTCATTAATTAGCAACGTTATTCATTTAAAATAAATAGCTCTCTTCTCAGTTTATGGCCTTTAGAAAATAGAATTTTTAAAGTTTCTTTGGTCCAATTATCCACAGAACTTTTGTCCTATATGAATAATTTAGTCATGCAAAGAGATAATGAATTGCACATTGAATGTATTTATTTATATAAATTTAATCGCTGCTTCATTGCAACACCTTTTTATCGCCCATCATGACATTTTTGGTCTTTTTTCAAAATAAGATGAAAATCGGTCAGCTGCTATTTACTAATAAGATGATATAAAATATTTGCCCAACGGTAACCAATGAATTCTTCACTTTCTTCACTTTATCAAAATTTAAAAGTGATATTATATTCAATAACGAAAGTTTTATGAGTTGATCAAAAAATCAGTGATCACAAAGAAATTATAAGAAAGGCTGAAACATGCAGTGAAGAAATTTTAATCTCTTAGGACTCGACAGATTTTTTGTGACATATTCATTCTGTCATAAAAATAAAAATACATATTAAAAAACTGAATCTTTTTCTGACATTTTGTTATTAAGATGTCTTCTCAAGCTCATTATATAACTATCTGCTTGGCCCCCGTTCCTTGCATATTATCTGTTTCATATGATGGATTCGAGATTTCATTTTATCACATTATCAAATAACTATGTCTCTCTGAAACAGTAGGGAAGTTTATTCCAAACGCTGTAACGTTTAAAACAAAAAGAAATCTGATTTTGTTCTTCAAATTTCTGCAGAAGATACAATTTCATGTCTCTTTAATTTCCTCATTCTCAAAATTTGAGTCCCTTATCTTAAAATCATTGATTCCACAAAAGAAAATTCGTTATTCTATGCCCGCGCCGACAGAAGCTTAAAATGCTGAAAACTATAGAGACTATCGAATGCTATTCACTTCTATAAACTCATCTTATGCCTGTTTCTTAATTTAAAGCATTATGCTTCACATATCCTTCAGCATAAGAATTAATTAGATTCAAGCGAAAATGGAGAATTAATTTTGTGTTTTCATCCGAAAATGCTGGGAAAAAAGATTATCAAGCATTATTCACTTAGAATTGACAAGGTAACGGTCACTTTTTCACTCCATATTTTTCTTCAACTTCTTAATATTCAAATCTTGATATTCAACACTTGCGTTTTCTAAAAATAAACTTCACTGTTTGTGATATTCAAGCTGTTATCATCAGCAAGCGTTTCAGGAAGTCATGACTTATTGCTATTTTCACATGAGTGAATCCATATGTTAAAAATTATCAGCTCAGAAAATCGAAAAAGATGTTTTCATGGAACAAAAGCAATACAAGTACATGCAAGTATTTTGACTATTACGCTTTAATAAAGCCTTACTAAAATTATATATAGGGAGTTCTTAGTAGGTATCAAAAATCTGAATTATCTTTTAGGATATATTTATAAAATAATTCAATTAGATGATGATAGCCTTGATGAAAAAACCAAGTTCAAAATTCACGTAATGACCAGAAATATTTTTTTCTTGCATAGACTCCTTTTTTTGACAAGAAGTCAATTTCACTGAACCGTAATTAACTGCAATAATAAAAATTGAACATATATTTATCAAACAGCTTTGCTTGTAATAACCAACTGATGGAAATTCCCATATCAGTTCCTAATTATCGAAATGATGAACGCACTTTCTTCCTAAATTTCAAAATTTATTCTGTTCAGTATGATTTACTAAGTCTTTGCAGCTGCTGAATCGGTTTCTCCAAAAACTCCAACCGCAAGTAAGAAAAAGGAGGAGAAAAAGGAAAAGTTTCTAGGACGATTATCTTACAAACTTGATTACGATTTTGATAAAAATGCTGTTAGCTTTTATTTCTTTTCCTTGCAATTTTTTTTATTTCTCAAATATCCTCTTATTTTAATCCGATCACTAATACAAGTACCTTGAAAATGATCAAGAAATTTTCACTTATTTAATGAGAAGAGTGGTTAGAGGTGAAATTAACGGTTGCATGGAACAGTATAAAAGTTTTTTTAGTAATGTTAGATATTTCAGTGTTAATATACTTTTCAGACAAATATAAAGGATCCGAAAACAGAAAACTGAAGTATTATAGGGAATGGTTCAAATTTACTAAGGATTTTGCATAATATTTGTTCATTTAAAAGACTCTTAAATGGAGTTAAATATAATTAAAAGGAAATATTTTTAATTCACATCCACACAGTATTCATTTGTTTTGAGATAGGATGATTTATTAATATTTTCATTGCAACTTCTATTAATCTTCATTTCTCTCAAGTTCTGAAATTTTTCTCCTTCCATGACTCAAATAGCCTGAAATCAATCAACCTTGTTTTCTTTTCATTATGTTTCCATATGTCTCCATTTCACCACATAGTAAGTCATTTTGTAACAAAATAACTTTATCAAAAAATTCAAAACGAATTCACCTTTGTAATAAACCTTAAATTTGCAGCTGACGGTAACGATTATACAAGCAGAAGGACTGCCGGCTATGGATCTTGGTGGTACATCAGATCCCTACGTCAAGCTATTTCTGTTGCCTGACAAAAAAAAGAAATATCAAACCAAAGTACAAAAAAAGTCACTCAATCCTGTTTTCAATGAGAATTTTATGTTCAAGGTAGATTCAGTCTAATTTACTTAGTCAGAATCAATAATTATTATTGTTTATTATAGTCTTGTTATAACAATTCTGGATTCACTTCCGAAACAGCAAAAATTTTTATAACAGCACATTCAATCAATCACTTGTTGAAAATTGTGAATGCATTTGAATGTTAATTTAACAGATTTTTTGTTTATTCATAAAGCATGCAGCGGAAATTGAAGTGTGAATTGAGAAATCAGCACTGAAACAAGAATAAGATTCTCGAAACTGCTGCTCTGCTGTTCAATTCACTTATGCAAATCGGCATGATTAAGAGTAAATAGAGAGAGAAAGTTCTTCGCCTTCAATATTATTAAAGGCTGGACCATCAAAATTTATTTTAGATGGACTATGCTCTGAAAGCTCGTCTTGACTTCTGGTTATGATGATCTTCATTACTTCATTTCCAACCAATTCTACTTCCCACAAATCCCCGTGGAATGAACATTTGGCAATTTTGGCAGTCCTTCTGTACTTCCAACTAAATCTTTGTTAAATTACAACTTTACATCTTTCGTCTTTGCAAGGTAGTTCTTGTGAACAGTTAACTGCCAGTGATTCATTCCTAATTTATGATCTTCAGGTACCATATAACGAAATTAGCGGTCAAACGTTGGTAATGAATGTTTTCGATTTCGATAGATTCGGTAAACATGGTCAGGTGAGCTTGTTTACAAGATCTCACCTATTCGCCATACGCTTATATTTTTTTTTTTTTTTTCAAAATAGAATGAATTTATGAGCTTTCTCTTAATAAATCCATTTCTTTTCCTTCTTCGGTCTATATGAGGAGATGGAATCTCCTCTATTTATTACTACCACTGATGTTATTCTAAGGAAATCACAAAATTCCGAGTTTAGTTACACTGGAGCACGGGAAAAAATTGAGCTAAAATCCACATCAACTTCTAATACTTTTCAGATAGGTGAAATTTCAGTACCTCTTGGAAAAGTGGACCTGGCAACCACTATTGATAAGTGCGACTTAATTCAATCCCCACCGGTACTTTTTTATATTGATAAAATGGAAAGTTAATATCAGGTTATTTGGCATGAAATAATTTAAATATTATTTCCATTTTCCTTTGCATATCAGTGAATTCCAACTTATCATAATCCATGAGCAGAAACTGAAGTAACGCAATTAGACAAACAGTTGTTGAGTAATTTCAGGAGAATAGGTTGGGTGAGGTGTGCCTCGCACTTCGTTATATTCCAAACAAAAACAAATTAACAGTTGTTGTAATGGAGTGTAAAAACTTAAAAAAGATGGATGTCCTTGGCTTATCAGGTTAGTATCATGCAAATCATTTTACAGTGTTCATTATTCTGTCAAGGAAAATGTCACAACAATGAGAAATATACTATTAATTCTACGGTTTTTAAATTATGCAAATGTTATGGTCGCAACAACCACAGATTTGACTATTTTTCAAAGATCACAGCTCATTTTTTCACACTGAATAAATTTTAGTCCAGTAAAAATGTTCCATCTTTTAGATCCATACGTTAAAATTTATCTGATGCTACAAAAAAAACGATTGGAAAAGAAAAAAACTACGATTAAAATGAAAACATTAAATCCCTATTACAATGAATCATTCAGTTTCGATGTCAGTCCCGAGAAAATGCAGGTAAGGGGAATGTTAGGGATGGATTTAAGGACTATTGGCCTTAGATCTATTTTGTTTTATTTGTGGATAGCTAAATTTTTGAAAGCTCAAGCGCAAGTCAGGTTTTAAATGAACGGAAACGAAATTTAAATTGATGTTCTAAATTATTACTGTTCAGTCATAATAATTATTCCATCTGAATCTTAACCGCAATAACGAATATTCAATCAGAAACTGAGTAATAAGTGAGTACGAGCACAGAGGCACTTGAAAATATTAAGCAATAACAGCATTATAATTCCAAGAAAATCCTATATATATTCAACTACATCAATTAAACGATGGTAGTCACAAAAAGCATAGCAATGTCACGCAGAGATCATTCATTACATAAGTAAAAAAATTAAGAAATGTCGCATAAATCATAAAATCTACCTTATTCCAAAATTTAAACTTCATCAGCTCGGCTATGGTAACAAATGAATCCTAGTTATGCCTGAAATTGGTTTCTTCTTCTCGTTAGTTTTCCCTTCGGTCTTCAGCAATCGCCAAAACGTAATCTGATATAAACAGTCTGTTTCCAGCGGGTGCATCTGCAAGTGACGGTTTCCGATTACGACCGAGTTGGCTCTAACGAACGTATCGGTCACGTTATCATCGGCAATAATGCCAACGGTGTTGCGTTGAAGCAGTGGCAAGATGTGCTTGCAACGCCACGTCGTTCCGTCGCGCAGTGGCACACGTTGATGCCATTCAATGATGACTGATAATGTTTATTTTGTGGTATATTTATTAACTAATAAAGTTTTGTTGTAATGATCTCTAAGCTAAACAATGAGTGGAATTCGTAACACTTAGTTCATTCCTCTCCTTTCATTTTTGAGAATACGGTCCATCAAACTGTTTAGTGTTCAAAGTTCCATCCATTGAATTGTTTTCAAGAATTAATCCAATCAATAAATTATTCTGTTGCAAATCAAATGTTTACACTTACTATAGCAAATCGACTTCTGGTTTTCAATAGTCTTAGTTCTAAGTACCTTATTATTACTTTTAATTATTCCCTTTTCATTGCATTTTGCTTCAGTTTCATAAATTAAAAATTTTCGATGCTTTTTTAATCTCTAATTGTTGACAGTTATTGTGATCTTCTATTCTCCATTACTTTCAATTAAATATTTTTCAATAACTGTAGTAGCATCTACAGGCAGTTTGTTACAAAGTGTTATGTAAATATTGTGAAATAATCACGTGAAATTACTTTGGGGTTGGGTAATATTTTCTTGAATTGTATTTTGAGAAATCGAATAATTTGCATGTTCCTATATCTTAACTTAAATAATACTACAATGGTCATTATTTCTGTTACGGAATACTTCTTGTTTATTACGATAAGTCCGAACATTTTACTCCACCAAAATCTATAATAACTAGTATTTTCAGAAATTTGTAATGTCATTTTCTGTTGTCGCTTAACAGCATTTTCACAAAAATGTTATGAAGTTCATTTCCCTAAGAATTGAATTGAGTGTCTTTGACTGCTTTCAAGAATTTTTATGTTTCTTCAATGCTCTGAACCAATTCGGAACAATCATTGGAGCATATTTTATGAAAAAGTGAAGTCTTATCTAAATTCTCTATCATTGCTTCTGAATCATTTCTGTAATATAATTTGTCCTGTTTTAAGTGATATATTTTGCGATTGCAAGTGTCACGCATTTCTTGATTTAAAAAATAGGAGAGCATAATTACAAACTTATCACTATCACTTTAAAATATACAGTAGAAACTGTTAACCGCGAAGGTTTTCAGAATTTCAAAATGTCTGATTTGTACAGTAATGCATTTTCATTGTCAATATGGCATTACTATAAGAACTCGAAAGTTACAGATGCAAGGAGTACTTCGAAATATTTCAACACTATTCTTACTTCTTCACGTACAATGCTTAACTTACATATTTCGCCGAACGAACGTTCTTGAGGAAAAGGAATATTGGGAAGAGAAAATCATTCCGTGTGGAAATGATTATATTCAATTTGACGAAGAGAAAATTACAACAATACTGATCGCCAGTGATTTACATTCGCAAACCATCGATTTACCTAAGAATGGAATTTTGTTTTTTAGTGAAAAAATGGAACTGGGAAAGTTGGGAAACTGGCAGTGCAAGAAGAGACAAAATGCGAAAGGTCGAGAGCATGTCGTTATTATCAAGTGGAAAAGTGAAATTTCGAAAAAAAAAAAACTCTAAAAATCACTTAATCCAAATCGAATTTCTTTTTGATTACAGAACTTTTTTTTTGCCGCCCATAAATCGTACACTATGAAGGAAAACAGGCCTCACTCCTCATGTTTCAACTCCGCTTAATAGAAAAGATTATAAAATTTTCCTGGAATCGAGCAACATTTACTTGAAGCAATTCCAGAAGTATATTTCAAGCAGAATCCATCGCTAGGGTTCTACAACGGATCGAATTGGGTGATATCGAAAAAGGCCAAACTTTGGCGACCAGCACTACATGCCCTTCAAGTGCCATCATCTGAGGTATTTTAAATTATGTGAAACTAAGAATGTAACGCTCTATAATTTTATAGTCTAATCTTCACCAAAATTTTTAATAATTGAGTAGAAATCATTAAAAGTTCCTGTAACTGCTAACTGATAAGAAATGCTATCCGGCCATAGAGTCTGCTGCCTCATTCTTTCTTCAGGATACTGCAATAATTCCAACAAACAGTGGTGCTCGAGTATTGATAGAAAATTTCATTACAGTCGGTGAGCTTATATTGGCTGGTCGGGTAAGTTACAATTGCCATTTCAATTATATTGATTCTTTTATTCTTCTAAAAACAATAAGTTAAATTTTTTATCAACATTTCAATTTGGTTTGCTGAATATTTTGGAGAAAATTCAATTTCTGTTGAATAAAATTAAATGGATTACATAGTGGAGGAATTTTCTTGTTTGTTTGGAATGATTATTTGAAGAAGACACCATTTCCTACTTTTTACCGCACTTGATTTTGTTCACTTTAACGAGTTAAAACTATTCAAAGAGTAAGACAGTTCTACTTCCACCAAATTTTTTTTAAAAAAAACACCATAACTGTAGTGCGGACCTGATTAACAAGTTGTTGAGTTAAAAACTGCTTAATCATTTAATATTAATTAGATTCACAACTATTTTTTGTCAGAAACTTGTCGTTAAAGAAGATGGCCGTGTTATGAAGTGTCTCTATGACACGAGCTAAAGAATTTTAATTATCCAGAACTAGTCAGCGAAAGGATAACAGAAATTGTATTAGACTCACTCATTTCAATAGTGTGCAGTGATTTTATGGCTCGCATAGAATTTTACAGCTGAGAATCTCCGCGTCGAACATAAATTTTCTGAGATTATGGCCCATCTCCAAGCCATTTTTCCTTAGAGTTATGATTAATCTTGAGCTCATATCGCAGAAACTTTGTTCAAACATTTCTGATCCATTTTCATACTGCATTCAGATACAAGATAAATCGCAATTAAGTAGCAAAGCCGGTAAACAGAACTAAAAATTAACGAGGAAAAATAAGACTTTGACAATATATAACTTAGAAAACTTATAATGGTCTTTCTTTGTGAGAAAAAGACCCTTCACTAGCAGGAGCAGATCACGAAATTTAGGAATTACAGAGATTCTGTGAGGTATCTTAAAACGCAAGAAAATACATACTACAGAAATATCATATTCCATGCAATATTGAACAATTTTTCGTTTCGAAAATTCAAATTTTTTAAGAGAATAAATTTATGAAAAGTCCAAAGATGTTTCTGAAGAAAAATCAATAAGATTACCTTTTATTATTGCATGAAATTAGCAGTTATAAAGGTAATAATTCTAATGCGCACTTCCGCTTCATCATTCCTTTATCATGTCTCAATGATTTCTTGTTCTTTTTTCCTTTTTTTTTATTTCGTTAATTAATACAAACAGTCATTTTCTAAAATCCATAGGATGCTCTGCTTTAGTTGAATCAGGTGTTTCTGCGCAGACGAAAAGTTTCTGGATTGATTTTATGTGAGAAGTTTCGGCAATTGTGTACTCTCGTTTTTAATCAAATGTTATCATTTTAATAATCGTTGAAGTCTTCCTCGATGATCAGAATTGTAGCAAAAGATAAGTAGACAAAAAAATTACCACTCTTTCACTGCTTTTTCTCTCGTCATTAAAATTATTCCTCAATGAAACAAGTAAAATTTGGTTAGGAAAAGCAATGAAGTTTTTGAAAGATAATGGCTATAAATATTTTAAATCTTTCTCAGCCATTTTCTGATCGTTAATAAAATTAAGTAACATATAAATTAATACGTCACCGTATCATAATATATTAAAATATTTATTATATATAAATATAATGAATATATTATATTCATTATATTTATATTTATTATATTTAAATTATATTTAAACTTTCGTAAACATTTAAATTGTATTTAAACTTTCATATTATGTTTAAATTCCATTTAAAAGTTAAATTTAAACTTTTGAAATTTATTTGGTGAAAAAAAAAACCGAGTCAAATAGTATAAAAGCATAAAAATAATAATTTTAAATTAAGCTTAATACATTAACTGATCTTATCACTAAATTTATGCCACATTTCAGGGAAGTTAATTTACTTTATATTACCTTGTGATTTATTCATCAAATAATTTACAATTAGTAGTTATTCAATGAGTCTAAAACAAGAAAAGAAAGTGAAACCACTAATTTTAAATTTCTGTTATTTCTTTCTGATCCAATAAATAATTATTTGTTAATGAAGCAGTGCTGTATTCATCCAATACATGCAGTTAAATTTAGTTCAGCTATAATTAATATTAAAATTGTGCGTTTAATTAATTCAGAAAACATTTTCCAGCTTTTCTGAAGAGACTTGCCAAGTAATATAACAGTATATAGTGAATTTCGCGATTGTGTTAATAATGTTTGAAAAAAATTCATTTTTGTGTGTAAATTAAACCATTTTAAAAATCGGTTTAACTATCTCACATTTTTTCGAGACAAAAAAAAGATTTTAGTTATTTATTAGTTCGCTTACTGAACCAGAATGAGTAAAGTTTTCTCTTTGAAATATAATGTGAAATTTGAAATGTAAAATGCTTTTTCATTTATGAAAATCGTAGTTGGGGAATATTTTAGGAGATATTTTAAATCTCTTCCTAATAAATTAAAGGAAATAGTTGTCAAAAGATTTATTTGTTTAGTGCAATAAAAGCAAGGATTTGAATTCAGAAACTCTCTATAAATGTATGTAAAATGCTTAGCATTATTAGCTTTAGAAGAGAAATTATTTCTTCACAAAACGGATTTCAATTTATGCAATCATCTACAAAACGGAAGAAATTAAAGAACTCCTATGAAAATAACATCTTTCATTCTCGAGAAGAAGCTTCTCACGATGATGCACTTTTCTAGTTTTTATAGGTCCTAAAGCAAACTCCTTAAGATGTCAAAAGAGTTGTTATTTTACCCATTCCCAACCCCTCAGTGATGCTTAATTTTCGAGATGACGTTTTAAAAAATTGTGTTAAAGATTTTTCTTTTGTGTTCATCAGTGATATCATTTTCATATGATATCACTGATAACGTTGAACTATATTCGAAGACCAAAAATTTTATCGAAAATTTTAAATGTATACATCATTGTTATGAACACACCTTAAAAAATTTTCCCAATGGAAGCAAATCGATTTGAATTAAAGATAAAATATGGCAACACAGACTTTTTTTAAAAGGATAATTTCAAATCTTTAATCAAATTACCAAGAAAAAAACAAGTTCAAGTATAACGCCGTACAATCTCTTCACATAACATTATTATTCGAAAGCGCAGAAAGACTGAATAAAACAGTAGCCTTATTGGAAAATTCGCATTTAAAGTGTGAAAAAATTTAAAGACTTAAAATAAATTAATGTAATAAATAATCGTTGACAAATTGAATGAGATGATTTGCGGATTAGTAAATAAATTTAGTTTAATCTAACCATCTGAATGGAATAGTTTCAGGCCATGAAGAACAGTACTTTCAATGACTCACTGCTCTGGACAGTTGAAGGACAACTGCAATTTGAACTGGGACCAAAACTCAAATCAATGTTAAGTATCAATGGAATCCACTATCAATGGCCTAAATTTACTAATACCATAACTGTTTTGGATGGATTGACAAGGAAACGTAGTGAAGGACAATTCAACAGCAATTTGGAGCCTGATGTAATCAATTTGTTTGAAAGTAATTTCGCGTTTCGGCTGGTATTTTGAAATATTTTGGCTACTTTAAACATAGCTCTATTAATGGCACCATAAGTCGAAACAATCTCGTCTATTTAGTAGCATAGAAACCGGCGCTTCTCCTGCATTTCCTAAAGAAAAGTTAACTGAAAAATTGAGGAAATAAAAGTTGGCTCGCGAGTGAATATGACAGATAAGACAAGACTTTGCGAATCAGTTTAGTCAAGGTTTATGGCAGTAGTTTTTTTTTTTTTTTTTTTTTTAAGTGGATGAAGTAAAAAGTTTTGAGCTGATAAGGGTTTAGTTAGAAAATTTGGTTGCAGTGAAGTACTACATTCTATAGCTAGTAGTTTTCAGTTCTTACTGCTCCATTAAAAAATTTCATATGGCCAAGTCGCATTTCAAAATTTCCCCCAGCCCCAGCAAATTTGCAACTGAGATTTCTGCAGTTAAGTGAGATACATCTCGAGAATGTCCCGCGAATTATCTCTGACAACTTTCAGAAATTAGCTCTAATATGTTCTTATCAGCAGTGTCAAGCAGTGGCGCAGCAATGCAGTCAAAAATTTCGACCAATTGGCCATTGTTGCGAAATATGCTGTACTTTTTCGAATTCCAATGAATTAAACAATTTAATAAAATTAAGATGAAACATAAACTCTTTTATTCATATGTTCCACTCTGGACTGATGATTCGAGCAGTAAAAATCCCAAAATTTTGTTTCAAAATTCTGTCCAACAATAACCTTTTCCTCTTCTTTTCTTTAGTTTTATTTAATCTGCTGTTATACTTCACGAATTCAAATTATCACTTACAGATGCAATTGAAAACAGCACAGGTCTCTAGCAAAAGTTTTTTTTTGGTGTTTCAATCCCTTATCAGTTGATGTTTTTAAGTGACAAGAAGAGGCAAAATAAGAAATTTAATTGTTTGGGGATTCAAATATTGCACAAATTTCAGAGCTTTTTGCAAAGTCTTGAAAATTTTTGCAGAAAATAAAATCACTCAACTGATATGAAACTCCCAAAGGATTGAAAATTTCCTTATTCTACCATCACAATTTCACTGGCATTGTTTTTTAGAGCGATTCCTGTGAGATTTAAAAATCTGGATATTTGATATTGGAATCATTATTTTAACTTTTAGGCTCAATGCTTCGTTTTCGAGCAACAACCTTCAATTTTGACAAATTTCGAAATAAAATGGAAAATTACAAGCGAGAAAATAAAGTAGTGAAGGAATACGGTTTAGATATTGCCATTTTGCGTGTCGACTACAACGATTCCGTCCCACAATATCAGGTAAAATTATAAATAACCATGATTTGTTGAAAAAATATTATATTAGACAGCGCTGTTCAATTTAAATCAGTAAATAGACATCAGTTCGGCTCTGATATATTCAGTAATTTATCTTTCAATGATTTTTATTTTGTGTTTTTGTGGATAGGTTAGATATTTCTCGCACCTGCATAATATGCGTTTTTGGAAATAAATATTTTAGTTGTTTTTCTAACCAATTTATATTAAGGTTGTTGTCCTTGCACAAGATGGAACCATGCACCTATTCGAAGAGCGAATCTACCGTCAGGTCCTAAACGAACTAACTAGACTTATTGAGAATGATTTCGGTAAAGTTGGCTAATTTAGCCTGGCATTAAATTTTTGTTGTCTGCATTACTTCATTTTATTTGAATAGCATTAAACAATTGATAACAATGTTGCAACACAGATTTTATTATATAAGATCAGAACTATTGATCAGATTTCTTTCAGAAATTTCACCTTCACTGTTGATGCTTGAAGTTGAAGAAGTAGTTTCGGCAGGTTTTCGTAACTTGGCTAAAGGTTCTGTCGTCTATGATTTTTATTTAGTCAGTTCACAAGTTTCCTCAAAACATTAGACTTCTTAATTGAATGAGCTTACTCGATATTTTTACTTGATCATACATCAATTTCCTCTATTTGCAGATAATCTTATGCTTGCTTTCATTATATTCTTAGTCATCGTTACAGTCACCATTGGAATTATCGTAGCAGTTAGACGAGATTGTGAATTCATTAAGTAAGTACTCGCATTGACTGTTTGTCGCTGAAGTTAATGTAATTCAATTTGCATTAGCCTTCTCCATTGAAGGATTCTAAAAGATTCAACGTAACTGGATATTTTGAAATAAAATGAGAGAAACTAGTTTAATTCTAGCTTTCGAGGATTATTTACTCAAAAATCGTTCTACGAAGCAGTTGTTCGTTGGAGAAGTAGAAAAAATGAAGACGAGCTTGAATTGCTGCGTAATGGTGGATCTGCCTCAGATACCATTCTAAACGATGCAGGGGCAAGTGAAATTTCGAATTAAAAAAAATAGAAACAGTGCTCATGATAGATGGCAAATTATAAAATGGACCTAAGGACATGGCCTTTGGAAATAAGCGCTCATTATAAGATATTCGAAAAATTGAAAAGGTAATGATCTAGAGTACTTTACCGGAATCTCGAAAAACCTGTGGTTTTTCCAGGATTCTCTGAAGCAAGAATCAGAATCCGGTTCAACTTTCGAAAATATTGCATTCGATGAACAAATATGAGATAAAATTAAGAAAAAAATATAAAAAGTGAATACTAGAAGTGAGATAAAGAATTTATTCTTTCTGTCAAAATTTCATTTCATTTATTTTTTTCAAAATTTTATTCTGTCAAAATTGTCGCAAATGCAATTTGCTGCGCTTAAGTTCAAGATTCTCTTCACGGTTTAACATTTCAGATTAACATTGATCGGACAAGGATCAAAATTATGGCATCTGACTTTACTCGCAAGAGACAAAATGCATGAATTTGTTTATTTTGCACTGTACTGTAGAAACTCTTAATTCTTCTGTTAAAAATTTCACTTATCAAAGTAAATCAAATTTTGGCATCATATAAACTGGAGGAAGAGAATGAGTATATTACAGTTGAACGCTTACCGAAGTATTGAATGATTATGCTATAATCGATGCATACACAATTCTGTGACAATAAAAACATTGCTATATCACTATGTATAATTAATTACATTAATTTCATGTTGCATTGCAACAAAACAATCACTGAAGAAAAGAAACCCGTATTTTTTGAAAAGAAATGTTTGTGAGTTTTCTCAAATTCAAAGAGAAACTAAATCAAAAATGTTTTATCATTTTGCAATTTTTTAATTTCCTTGAGAAATCTTTTTATGAAGAAAATTTTTTACATCCCTTTCATTAAAAATTTTATTCATTTCAAGCAGCATTTAGCTGAAGGAAAAATAGCCATTTAGTGCCGAATTTTAAGTAACAACTGATTTAGTCCCAAGTAGTGTGTCTTCCAGTCCCATCAAGATTCAAAAAGCCACTTTTGCAAAATTTAAAATCAAACAAGAGGCAAGCAATTCAAAAAACTGTATATGACAATATAATATCGAATTTTTTCTAAAAACTGGAATAGGTGTTTGCAGTCTTTTTAGGCTTCATTGAGAAGTAAATGTGGGAAGGGAAAATTCTTCTGTTGTCATTTTCATTAAATTGACAATGCTTAATGAACCGAAGAAGTTGGAGATGGAACGAAAGAATGCAGCGAAGGGAATGAACGATGCAATGAAAAGATGGACTAATTGAATAAAATATTGCAAAACTTCTTGGGTTCAAAAAAAGAAAAGAAAATAAATAACTTCACACTGCCAACTGAAAATTTAGAAAAAGGAAGTCCTCAGTTCGTCACACTTCCCTTTTGTTCTCATCAGTGGAACACACTGGATTATTTATTTATCATCAGTATCTCAAATGTTTCATTTTCTTCCCTCAATTCTCTCGACTCTTTAATACTTCCAGAACTAACCACTTACATATTCAGCATACATCTTACCATAGTTTTGTTGTAGTGAGAAACTGATCGCTTTACTCATTCCTTATCCATTACTTGCCATTATTTCCTTCCAGGTCCAAATATTTCTAACTTGATGTACAAAGTTATGATAGATGTACTCAAGACGTCTCATTTTTTTGCTTTCGGAATTTTACGGAATCCTTCAGGTACTTCATCCAGAATGCTGTACCATGTACCTACCATTCGACGGTCCTGAAACTTTTCAACATGATGTGAAAAATGTGAAAGTGAAAGTCTTATAGTGTCTTTCGAGGGATAACTAACGTAAATGGCGTTTAGATTCACACCATTATAACATTATCGATCATGATGTCAAGCAGTCTGTCTTGATGGATATCGTTGTTCGAATGCTTTTTCCTCCACATACAGTTTTGCAGACTAATTAAGACTGATTAGTTGCGACCGCTAATTTTTGAATATTTCAGCGACAAGAATTTCAAGGCTTCATTTTTACAAGTTGCATCAATTTGCTAACGAAGAAAATTTTCCCACCGGTTCATCACAAGCTGCATTAAGCGTTAGGTCTCTGAAACAATCCATCCACTGTTTCCTACCTTCTGGCATTGGACTATCTTTACCGATCACACAACAGCCAAGCAAATCATCGTGACCAATCCTGCAATGTTTTCTAATTATACAAATACATGATAAAACCGTAAATGTTTGTAATCCATTACTTTTGCAAAATTACTTGGATTGACCTGACTGACCTCTTATAAATAACATTAATTCAGTAGAACCTTTAAGCCAGTTCTTACCTATCCCAATCCATCACTCGAACTAGCAGATTTGTCCCCTCAATCTCATTCAATGGAAGGTCAAATTCGAGGCACTCATGGTATACAGGATTTAGATTAGCTCGTTTAATTGACGTTTTACGTGCTTTTACCCGTCGTTGTTGGTAAATCTGATCGATTTTAACATAAGGATCTGAAACAAATTAGCAAAGTTGCCTTTCTTCTTGTTTTAAGAAAAATTCTTTCAATAATTAATATAAGTGCCTGTTCATTATCTCCCCTCTGGAATTATTTCAAATTTTAAAAAATCATTATTTCCAAATCGTGTGATTTCTTGTCTGTACAAGTATTCAAACCAGAAATATTTTAGAACTAATGATGAATTTGTGGATAAGTTTTTGAAAAAGCAATGCTATTAATATTCAGTTTCAGACACTTTAACTTTGTTAATATTTCAACTTTTACATAAGAGTTTTATTGAAAAATTCACACCTGAAGCACCCGTAATATCCATTGGTCTTAAATTGTATGCCTTTGATACAGTTACATAAAGTTTTCGACCAAGCATCGAGTACGACAAATATACTAGCAGGTCACCGAAATCATCCTTACCCTAAAAAGATGACGAATAATTTATTAATATTTCGATAATTTAATATTCTTTTTCCTTCTTGACCGAACAGTCTAAGTGAAAATACAACGTTTCGGAAACTGACCCGACTACCAATGATTTGCATTGTATGCTCCGTCCACGTGCTCAGTTCTGATTTCTCGAATAAATCACGCATGATCACGTTGCCAACGAGACCGTGTCGTGTAAAACGAACAAAATTGTACACAGTAAACTGCAACAATTTTCATAATCCTTTACGTGAATTAATCAAGTGATAATTGAATAAGCTAAAGTACAGTTCACTGAAAGCTTAATTTACCGGCCAGTACTTTCCTGTAATACACCAAATCTTTCAGGTATTCTAAGTTTTCAACAGTTGCTTATCTTCATGATGTCTGGAGTTAAAACAACTTCACAAGATAGTCAAGCTTAAACAATCTTTTAAAAGATTGGATTGAATTGATCATAAAACTCACTGATTAACCGTTTAAAATGTGTGCATTTACTTACTTGCAACATCCTATTAGATAAATTAGCATGATCGACATCAAATGAAAACATTTCGTTGCATTCTGGATTAGAAGAATTTTTGAAAATGCGAGTTTTATACTGATTCCGCCTTTCAGGCAACAAACACAGTTTTACATATGGTTCCGAATTCTGTAACTTTCGCAATATTTACTAAATGAAAAATAAGTGGAAATCAATAATGTTTATTCTTAAGGTTACTGTGAAGATCATTAAAATCTAAAAAATTTATAAGCTTATTTTTATTTGAAAGCTTGGCAAACTAATTTAAAATAAAAAACCTTTAAAGCTTACTTCAGCAGGGATACCACTGGCTCGAATGACATGAACCATCAACACACGATGAATAAAATCGTACCGAAGAGAAAACGTTAATGTACCTCTAACACAGCAAAGATCGGGGAATTTTTCACAGAAACCAGATTCGTAGTGTTGAACGGAACATTCATCAGTTTCCTGAAAACTTTAAGTGATTAATCTAATAAATTAGCTAAACTGATTGTTTGATCTCATCCAAAGCAAAGGTTAAATCTATTTCTAAAGAATTCATAAGCTCTAGGCCAACGCATGATTCTACCACAGTTAAAGACATACCTCATCATTAACCTGCTCATTATCTTTGATTGTTGGTATTACTAATCCATTATGTTTTGATTCCGTCATACTATGCCACAATGAGCCAACGCTTGAAACACGGCTAAGTAAAGTCTTCTTGCACGAACTGGAAGGATGACGAAGAATTATAAGATAGCAGGGATTTCCTTGCATTAAATAGTGAAGTTTGTTGATTTTCTCGACTATAGCTAAAGGAGAAGTGACAAGAAATTGTGTTCGGTTCCAGCAACGTATCATATCATTTCTGTACCGAAAACTGACATAAACTTGGTTTAGCCAAAGCATTTATGAAATTTTCTTCTTAAGCAATCAGGCAAACTGATCTCAAAGTCTGAAAAAAAAAAAAGAGAAGGCGTTGTGGTAAGAAGTGATTTTAAGGAAAGCTAGTAGCATCAGTATACCACAACTGTATTAAGAAAAAGTCAATTTTAAAGATGTTTATTAATTGAAGGAAAAAAAAATATTTAGCTTAATATTTATGTTCTGGAAGATATATCGGACATCTCGGAATATAAATTAAATATGAAATCCGAGAAATCTCTATGTCATTCTCACTTTCTGTTCTCTGGAATCATTTATTTATCAAACCATTCTTCTGCAGAATAGTTTAATTGAAAATCCTCCACATAAACAATGAAGTTTATCAATGCAGTACCTTAGCTATCATATTTATAAACTTCAATGTTACTTCTGCTCGTAGAGTAATTTATTAAAATGCTACTATTCATTGAAGGCGCAAATATTTGCACTCCTAACAACAGAATAAAATATTACAGAAGGGTTCATAAGTGATGTGAAGTAATTGCATCCAATAAACTTCACCATCCTCCTCCTTATTTCTCACTTCTTATGTGAATCTTGAAAAATTGTTATCATCCTAAAATTTATAACAAAAAACAGTCCTTTCATATTTTATTCTTTGGCTTTAGTAGTCGAAATGAATTATAATAGAAAAAGCTAAAGAAAAATTTCCATCTCATTTAAAATTAACGTTATCTATTATTCATTACCAAAAGTGTGAACTTAACGAGGCAGAAAATTTTGCCAATTAATCAATTAAGAAAAGAAATGATTTTTCAGGCTAAAAAATAGTAAGAGAAAAAAGTGCATTTCATAAGCCTTAGAAATACTATCTTTATAAATTTCAAAATTTAAATAAAATGGATGAAAGAAATTTCGGGAAAATATTTGTTTAGACATCTCAATTTTTTCACAACTTCGGCAACTCTCATAAACCCTTAAATGATAAGTATAGAATTTGAATTGCATTTCTTTACCTATATTCAATACCGATGGATGGTACTCCAAGATAACTATTTCAATAGTTGCAGACACTTGCACTGAATAACTTTTCTCGAGTGCAATTTGGCTAAGCCATTCAACGCTAGCTTTTTTTCATCTTGTAGCACAATGAATGTAACATTAAATCTGGAAGAAGAAATGAAAACAAACTTTGTTCGGGAAGAGGACGACTGAGGTGGCGATTCAATGTGTTGCTGCTGTTCTTGAGATGGCGAACACTGTTGTTGACAAGAACCATACATTTCTGAAATACTTTACCTTTCGAAAATTTAAATCGATGCTATTAAGCATGCAAGCGTGCTCTTTTAATTATTTATTATCTATAATGCAAGATAAGTTACTGACAAAGTATGATGAACACAAAAAGCATTCGTTTTTTTTTCTTAAAATTTGTTACATATTGTTATATAATATGAATGGAGGAAGTCAACCATGTTGACCTCTAATTATCTAGAATAATTAGTTATATTACAGTTGTAAAGAGATAAATCTGATATATTTATTTACTATAATTAATTTAAAAAAGTCTGAAAACAACGTCAGTGTGGAATGTAAGTATAAGCAATAAACACGAATCGCAGCTGTCAGCAAGGAAGTGTTAACTTGAAGCTTTGAGCCTAATTAGACAATACGAAATCTTGAAAATAGTACGATTTATTTAAAGCAAATGAAACAGGAAACAACTTTTTGTACAAGTTCCACTGCATCGCAAACAGAGTCCTTAGTTCGCGAAAAAAATTAAGTCCTTTGAAAGATATCCAATCCAAAAAGAAAAAAAAGCCTAATTTTTCAGTAAAATAATTTTCTCTTAATTCAAAAAATTTTTTGATATAGTCAGATATGATCTCTTTTCGATTTTTTCCATAGGAAAGAGAACAAAAATCTATGGATCTAGGCATCAAAGGATTCCGCTTTCTTTGGTAGCCCACTGAACCATGAGTTCAAAGTTAAGCTGTTGAACTTTGCGTTCTGCTCTCCAGCCAAATCCAGGAGGCAGTCATCCAATTAAACTGATGAATCTGTCGCTATTATTTACTGATTATTTTATCTTTTCCAGGAAGCATTCTTTTCCCTTTAAAATTTAGTTGACTTTTTTTTTTGATAAAAAATCATTCATCTATTTTGTTATCTCACAAATTAGAAATACTATGCATTACTTGTAATTTTAGCAGAGAAAATTTTCAAAAAAAAATTTGATTTTACGAATGGAATAAGCTGAAGATGAATAAAGCAAGATTTAATATTCATAGAGCTATGAAGGCCATTAAGATTATCCTATCTTTAATGGATATTATCGTTACTTTTAAGCTGTTGAAATCTAAGGGCATCTATTCGTCATTTTCAGAACGACGATAGATTTCAGATATTTTTGATGTTTCACTCGTTTATCTTTCAATCCTGGATGTTGGAAAGGTCTTAACAGAAATGAATAAACATAGTTTAATCAGAAAAGCATAAGTGACAATTTTAGGTCTATGAGAATAATTATTTTACAAACGTGAAATACAAAATCAATATCTTCACTGAAAAGTGTTTAAACTTTCTTTATATTTCCATCTGAAGGAAGATTTTTTGTTAACTGTGTCAATATATTTGCTTTGGAAAAAAATACTTTTAAATTAATGGACAGTTGAAATTACCTGAACTTACTTAGTTTTCACTTAATTAGCATGCAAAAATAAGGGAAAGAGAAATAAGTAAGCTAAACTTGAATAAAAAAAAAATGAAAAGGATTTGGAAAAATGTGTCTGTTGGTATCTTAAAGAAAGCGTAAAAAAAGTTCCGAGGCACTCATACACGAATAAGAATTAATTACACCAGTACTTATTAAAGTTGAAATCAAATGAAGTTATGACATGAAATGTCGTCAAATATAAGTCTCTTCACAAAAAAAGTAATTTTGCATATGTAGTACTTATAAACTGTTCCAATGAAGGAAGAAAATGATTTCATCTGTTAACATGAAATAAACTGAAATTTAGTACGTTTTTTTATTCGGCTTAAAAATTTTTCAGGTTTTCTTCAATGAACCAAATCAAAAACGTTTTTAAAACTTTTTTTAACTATAATTTAATAAAATTTTTGGATTTATTTCCGTTTCATAGACATTTTCTGATCATTTGAAATTAATGAAGGATTGAAAAAAAATCAATGGGAAATAAATGTTATATTGCTGATCGAGAAGTGCGAACCCCATATTGATTGGTGCTGTGTGATGAAAAAACGAGAAAATCTTGAAACAGTGTTTCGATCTTGGAAAGTCCATAAGATTTTTGAAAAATGTTTTCAATTTGACTCTTTTACCTTGTTTCATTTTAATGAATTTATGGCTTTTCTTCTTGCCAACAATAAGTGAGGATTGCATCATGATTTTTATGAAATCTTTTGTTGGTTTTTAAAACATTATCTGTTTCAATTTGAAAAAATCCAAGTGAAAAGAAACTTGAAAAACTATTACATTTTCGCTAAATTTTTCAAATTTGTACCAGGAAGTTAAGTGATTTAGGAATGAACAAAAAAAATTAACTTAGATTTTATTCGATACACAAAAGCTGCTCCCATTTCCTGGGTAAATACAATTTAATTGGTAGATTAAATATATTTAATTGGTTGATTTCAAGATAAATAATGTTTGGCCATCGTGCAAGCAACAGGCTTGAAGCAGAAAAAACGAGTCTAGGATGGAATAAACAAACTTCCATCAAACCATTGGTAGGCTACATTCGGAATCTTAGAAAAATCAATTCAATGCCTAATACTGGAATAAAAGTCCATTTGTAATATTTTCGGGAAAGTCGAGAAAATCTGGATAATCGTGGAAATTCTCATCAATTGACCGAATTATTTTAAGCAACCTAATCATCAAATAGAGCAGCGGTCTTTTTAAGTGCGATCAATCAAAGTTCCTACATTAAAGCAGCTGTCAAATTAATTCCCGATGAAGCATTAGATAAAGAAATTAGGTCAATGAAGCTTTAATATTTATAGGTATCAGTATGTGTGGTTCTACGTCAATTTCTATCTTTAGAATCCGTCGTAATAAAAGAGAAAGATTTGTGAGGGAATGGACAGAATCTATGAACAAAAAACAATAAAAAAAAACGTATTTTTGAAATAACAATTCGTCATTCTTCTTTCTAAGCGTTGTAATGGATTTAAATGTCAGTGAATACTTTTTTATAACTGCTTATTGTTTATGTAATATTTACTCTTCAGTTAAGAAATACCAAGATTTATAAAGAAAATGATTAAAAAATTACAAGCATTTAACAAAATATGTTTCAAAATTTCTCTGATAAAAACTGATTGTTTAATATATTAATGTGAAAATCAATAAAGATCCATCTTGCTGCTTTTTACACTTCCCAGATTTTAGCAAACAGTAGCCATGAAAACGTGAATCGAAACTGTCAGTCAAAAAAAGAAAAGTATTTTCTTAAAAAGAATGAGACAGAGGTAAAATGTATGACACGCTTAAGTATTTCCTTTTACCGATCATTCTCAAGTTTATAATTTTAAACTTTATTCATCTTTTAGTATTGTTTAATTTGGTTCCTTTGTAACTTGGTTTTATTTGGTTCCGCTATCTCGGCTAATTGTAAACTGGATTTTTCTGTTTCCACAGCAAATTATAACAATATTCCCGAGAGATATTAGTGGTATCACTACTGACAGCTATAACAACATCAACCAAAAAACAATAATATTTTCGTTTGTTGCTAGTTACCAGCTTCTATATCAGATGATTTATTGCTAGTACAAAATACTTCCAGAAATTTTCAAATGAAATAGACGGCAACAAATATTCAACCATTCCAAACCTGCATTTGTGCTTAAGAAGAAAAACTTACGTATTGCATCGGTGCTCTTGAAGTTGCTTTGCTTTCTCTGGATCAATTATAAAGTACTTATATTTCACATAGTTTGAATTCACACGGCTAATACGTAAACCATTACTACAACACCTCTGATGATATGTTTGAAAGCCGAAGCTCAGTGATAATTGTGCTGTTATGAATAATAGTTCAAAATTAGCAATTTGAAAGATTGAATTTAAAGGTCTAACATTGCGTGACTTGCATTTAAGACAAGAAATCAAGTCTATTTGAATGAGCAGAAAATCTGATTGTTTTATTTCTTTGCTCTTTACAATATGCATGCAAATTCTGCATACTAATTCAAATCTTTTGCTTACTTTTTTTTTGTAATTAAAAACTTTACATGAAGGAAAAGATGAGGAAAGCAAAGAGTAGAACTGATAGCCTTCGGCAAAAATATCTCCATGAACTATGCGATGAGAAGGAAGTAGCAATTTTCGAATGAGCCTTCAGCCTCATATTGAGGAAGGGAGCCGTCAATTTCCAAAAGTGGAATAATATTCTAATATGAACTTACTGATAATTTAAAACTCTTGAACGCTCAGTATAAGATTTTAATTGCCAGTTCAAAGAAGTCCAAATACATTTAAAAGCTAAAAATTTCTCCTTGACTGAAAAATAGATTTACATATGAAGTCAATGAATTGGCCAGGTGCAATGTATTTTAATGCTAAAATTAACCATAATTTGTACATTTCTCAGTAACCAAATAGTTCAGACAGATTTTCGTGAACAGTTTGTTTTAAATCTAGTCCTCTTAGCACTCTGTGTGATTCGATGAAAATTTCTCAAGAGAAAAACAAACTGATGTGATATAATAATTGAAGCATAGTGATAGAGGCTATCAAGCTATAAAGTAGCATTATGAAAGAATGGAACTAAAAAAATGAAAGTTTACAGTTTCTAGTTAGCAGCTTGCCACACATAACTACAGCTTTATTTATCATTTCATAACATTTTTCTCTTCTTGTTAATTACCGATTTGAGTACCAATTCCAGAGCTCAGCTACAAAACAAGCTGAGATTTTGAGAAGAAAAGAAATTTACGAAGTTGATTACATATTACTTAGTTCATCAACTGCTGAGGAGGCCATGTCTGAATTTGTGGCTAATATTCAAATAAACAAGGATGTTATAAAGCAATTTCGGTCAAGTATTGCTTCTTAGGGCTTCTCATATTAGGGACATAATACTAGCTTTTGATTTTTTTGAGAAGCACTGCAATTCAATTTAGTTTAAAAATTATTACTTCATATTGATTTGTACATGACACACCATCATGGAAAATGTCACCACATTCATGGAAAATATCGAAACTATGTTGAACTTATTGTCCCCAAGAGGCGTATAAGACTTGATCAGAAATAAAAACCGCTTAGAAATTGATCGCTCGAATGTCGAACAACTCTTTGCCAAACATAAAGAATCAATAGAAAGTCAGTCTTTTGGTCTTTGCCGAAAGTAAATCCAGAAACTGTCAAACATCTGAATAAGAATGTGAGGAAGAGGAAAGCAAAGGTAAAAGAAAGCGGTGAATCTTCAGTAAATAAATTCACAGATTAAAACATGGAAAATAATTTGAAGTGGGCTAGCTATTTGGGAGAAGCAGAAAAGGAAGAGGAAGAAGAAAATAGGAAGAAATGATGATAGAAAAGGAGTGAGGTTAGTGAGGAGTGAGACGAAGCAAGGGAAGATGAGAAAATTTATAATATCCACAAAATTTAAAACTAACGAGATGAGGCGTCTTTGCAGATGGAAGAATTTGATGCACTGATCGGTTTGGCTGCTGGCATCAGCTGCTTTGAATCATCTGGTAAGTGATCTGAAGTAATAACTTCAATTGGTAATGTTGCTGAAGCATTTTTATTCTTTCACAGATTTAGATTAAATAAAAATGTCAGTCGTTTTGAAAATCCAAAATCAAATTGAAAATATTTCCAAACTTCCGTTTTTTCCGGTTTTCTAGGAAAAGAATTTAAATAAGTCAAAACTTCAAAATTTTAAAATTGAGTTGAAACAAATTCTTGAAAATTTCTGGCCAATTTCCAAGACAAAAATGAACTTCTAGTACTTAAGCTAAGCTAGGAGAAATATGCACATTAAAACTGTTATTCCATCATTCTATGCTAGAGTTAGTAAAATTATTGTTTTCAGATTTAAATGACAAATCCTGTTAATCAGATGTCTCACGAAAAAAGGTTCATTTCTCAGCCTAGACGTTTCTTTCCTCAGGATCTTTAAATGAAATTGTTTTATGAAGTATTCATTAAGGAATGGCTCATCCTGATCATAACTGAAATTTTTTAGTATTATATTATGAATTATTTCTATTCTGAAATTCTATAGTTCTAAATAAATGTAATGAGTGTGAATTCCGGAAGATGCAAAATGTTTTCAAAAAATTTAATAAGAACATTTTAAACAAATTATTAAGAAATATTTCAGTATTCGAAATAAATTAAATCTCAGAATTCGATTTAACTTCTTAAAAAAAATTTAATGTAACAAACCTCATGAATAAAATATTAATATGCTTACAGACTGAGGCTGAGATTTGCAACTGTAATTATGGACTTGAGATATAGAATGAGGCCTATTCATGCATGCTTTGAAAATGTTATAAGAAATATTGGATTTTTTAGTTCGAGTTAATGAATAATACTTGCTGTTATACACTGCTACTACCAAATTACAATTAAATACATGAATGTCTAACATAGTGTTTTTGAAAGTTTGTTTTTTGAATAAAGGATGAGAGTAATTAAGAAAGTAACACCAATCGTACATATATATCACTGCTATATCATCATCGCGAGTGATATCCGAAGCTGTTTTTCACTAATATAAAATGATCAATCCATTATTATCTGATCAGAAATTTTCAACCAGTGCTACTTAATATTTTCCTGTTCTCAGCTTAGGACCGTCGCTCATGGCTTTACTTACATCATATTTTCCATTGCTTTTTATAGTGAATTCAGGAAATTGACAGCAAAAAATTTAACACTGATCATGGAACGCTTAAAAAAATAGTTGCAAAAAAAACTTAGAAAAAATTAATAAATTAATTAATTAAGTGATGATGTGCTTCTGAGACGAAAAACACTAAATAATTTTCTTTCCATTGAATTATACTTCACCTTTTACTTGAATTCTCCTGACAGGCCATCTGAAAAAATCGTTGTAAAACTTATTGGAAGAAGTGGCTAAATTGAGCAGTTACGCTTATTAGATTTATCTTCAAGACTAAATAAAATTTTTAGTTAAACTTACTGAGTTTGCTCTGAATAGGATGAGAATTAGGACAAATTTCAATTAATTTTGTTATCAAATCCATTTATAACCATTATTGTTTAGAATTCAAAATGCTTTATTATTTATAAAAAGTTGTTGAAAACTATAGAATATTATAAATACTCTTTCGAAATGCATAATCTAATCAAACAGCTGTGATGTATTCATCAATTTTTGTATCATTTAACTAATATATTTGACGCAAGAAAATCATTTGTATATTGCGTAAGCATAATTAACAATTAAATTTTGTTGCAATTTAGTAAAAGCGAACTTTGTTTATCTATAAACATTGTTTTCCATTCATTTTTATTTTCATAAATTCATCAGGATTAATTTGTATTTGACTTTATTTCTATCTCAGAGCTCTTTTCTCCTTTTACAAGCATATCTACGTAAAGCTAATTAATTAATTTCATATTTTATATAATATGCATATAAAATTTTCGAAAAGATTTTGTCTGTATGGAATTTTGAATTTAATTTCTCATTTTATGAATTCATGCAAAAATAAAAAGAAAAGTTCCAGTCGTCCGAAAATAATCTGAAATTCCTTAATTGCTTGTGTGAAAAAATTTGGCCAGTATTTGCATATAACTTTTAGCATTTTTTTTTTCGGGTGGGGGGGGGGGGAAGATCAAAAATACATTATTTATAGCTTCTGAATTTTTACTTTGCAAAGTTTTCAGAAGTAGTTTGTTACGAATTTATTTAATAACTTAAAAAAAACTAATTAAATGTTTTTCTCTTCACTTTTTCTTCAGGTCTTGTTGTCTTCCACTTATTTGAATTCAATAATTTAAATGAAATTGTAAATCATTTGAAATAATTTATTATTTGCTTTACTTATATAATAAAAAAGAAAATGATCAATAAATGTTGCTTTGTCTTGAAATCTCAATATCTATCTCAAAAATATTTAAATTCTCTTTCCTGATCCATTAAAATGATGGCAAAAATAATAGAATAATATACCAGTGTATCTTCTGCGGTGAAATTTCTGCGGTGTAAGTTGAACTTTGTTTCGGCACCATTGCAAAATAAAGTAAATAGCAAAAATAAAAACCAATAAAAATGAAAATACAATGCACGAGGTTAATAATGTATTCATATTTGGTTTCTTGTAAATCTTTCTGAGATTTCCACCGGAAAATACTAATTTTATATGATGGTATCACATTTATTTGCACCTGAAATATATTTTATACGGAGAAATTTAGCTGAATTTGAAAAGAATCACGTCACTTCATTCCTGAAATATGTAAAAAACGTAAAATGTAAGGTAATAGACGCTGAGAATTGAAAGAATCCGTAACAGTGCTTAGTAATTAAATAAGCATACAAAAATAAAACGAGTGGCAATTAATAATTATCATTTTGAATAGTTGTCTTTTTTAATTATTTAGATATAACAAACAAATAACATTTTCTAGAAATCTTAATGCATTTGCAATATTCTAATAATTTTTCTCGTCGTGAAGATTAGTTGACAGAATTGATTTTGTTGTAAATTACTGAAATTTAACAAAGAATTTTTGGAAATTTTTAAAAAATTAAAAGGATGGTTTGTTTTTTTCTTCAAACTTTCATAGTCAGATCTGAAAAAAATTTAATAGGCATCAGCAATGAATTCATTTTAAAATTTTTAAAACAAATGACATTTTGTCATTACTTATTGGTTTTTTCTTTCTTAAAAAAAAAAAAAAAATTTAAACAGTTGTTAATTGGCGAATCGTTTTTGTTCAACAGTTGCTCAATTTACGATGAAAATAAACTTTAGAATGAGAATTCAAAAAGAAAATAAGGAATACACTACAAAATTTCAGTCTTCTTCACCTCCTTCCGGTTTCCCTGAAGAGAGAAATACTTCGGTACTCTGATTGCTTATTTTCCTAAAATGAAAATAGACACGAATTTTGTATCAATTATTAGTCAGATGACAACAGATAAGTTAATGCAAATAAAATTGAATTAGTAAAACTGTTTCTAATCAATTTCAGAAATCTAACCTAATTTTAGTACGAAAATAACCACTTCCAGAACTACAAACTTTTTATACTTCAATTGTAGTTTATTTATTAGATAGAAATATAAATCGAATTTGAAAAAACATTTTTTTTTTCAAAGAAATGCTTCCCACACACATATTTTTAACTGTCAAAAGATCTTCGGTGAGATAAACAACATTAACTCTTATCATTGCTATAATTATTCCACATTTCGCATATCATTCTAACACAGCATAAAAATACTTAACAGAAAATGAAACCTGAAATATTGAAATCAAATCACGTGGGCACTGTGTGTCGAAATACCGAATTAAGTTGAGTATAAATACTGTATTTGACTGGGGCACATATTTTGCGAACAAAATTAAGCTATTTTTCTCGGTTTTTTTTTTTTATAAAAGAAAGGAAGTGATTAATTTCAAATTAAAACGAAAATTCTGGAATTGGTTTTGAAGCAAATAACAGCTGAAAGTTTGTTTAATATATATCACAGTTACTTGAAATGCTACAAGTTAATAATATGGTTCATTAAAAATGTCCTCAAAGCTTGAAAGTATAAAACAGTGAAAAAAGAACGAATATTTTTAAAATCATCTGAAGTCTTTAAAAACATAAGCACCCTCTTATTCGGGTTGGAAATTACGGCTAAATTTATGGATTGGATATTTGCTAAAAGATTTTGCAGGCCATCGAGACTACTAATGCTTGAAACTAAATTTTCTTAAAATGACAAGATGCCAAATTTGGTGTCATCAGGCTGTTTTGTCTTGGAATGTAAAAATACCACCGAAGAAAAAGGTAGTAAATTGACAGTTTGTAAAGAGCAATATTCTTTACAGACTTCTTCTGATCATTTTCTTCTTGCAAATTCCATCAACAGCACTAATTGAAACTGATTTATGGTCCAAATGAAACTAAATGTATAGTTTCATAACTTAATAATCGAAGAACAAACTATTCAATTCTGTTATTTATTAGAAAGATAATAACATTTAAAGTTTATAAATATAAAGATTTTTATTTCTTATGTATTTTTTTGTTATTTTAATATCAAATATTTCAAAAGAATTTTGAGAAAAAGCAAAGTGATAACAGTTTTGATGACAATCTATTCAATGTAAAAATGATACAGTGTACAGGCATAAATACTTTCTTTTCATTAAGCACTGTGAAAATATTAGTTGATTAGCATTAATTAAAGTCATTTAATAAGTAGAAATAACATGCACTTTTATAAATTATTAAATTATTATTTGTTCACAGTATTTTGGCAAAAGGTCCCTGAAGATAGAAAGATCAGTGGATCGAACACTCTTAATAGCACAGTCAAGTTGTTGTGGGAATGAGTAGTGATTTTCAGATGATTTAACATGCCTAGTTAAATGTCATGCTCCTATTATCAAATTAATAAAATAAAGAAAGAAGTGAAACAAGTAGAACTTTCTCATTATTTCGATAGCATCCTGTGCAGAAGTAATCTATTAAATTTACATAAAATATGTTCACATCCAGCAGAAGCTTCGATAAACATTCATTAATAATTTTTGAATTTCTGCTTTTTCATTTTCTTTAACGATATTTTTCCAGCTGAAAAATATGAAATTTGTCATAGAAACTATTACTATTATGTTATCGATCTTTCATTGCCTCATTTTAGTGCATTAATTTAATGCTTCACCTTTAAAGTCGTTCGTATTGCTAACTAATAGCTGTGGTCGAAAGCTAAATATGTAAGACGTGTGATGATGAAACTAAAAAATATTGACACAACGGAAAATGGGTCAATTAAGTCTGTCGAAGTAGAGCTTCGAATAAAATATTGAAATCGCAAATTAATACTAAATACTTTTGCTGGAACATTACTGTGTTACGTAAGGGTGAAAAGTATCAAAAAGAGGAGAGAAAAATGACGTTATCTGGATAGATTAGTAAAAGAAACGAGCAGATTAGCTTAGGAGTTCGAAAGATCCGAATTATTAATTTCATTTATTCAACCTTTTAACAAAATGAGAAGCTTGCATTCCACAGTGTTCTTTTCCCTAACATTCTGTTGTAACGAACTGACTTCAAAGCAAACATTGTAAACAACAAAGACATATTAATGAAATTAAGGAAATTAATATCATGGTCTCAGCATCGAGTCCAAATATAGCATATCTTCAGAGGAAACCTCATCGCTCAAGATACTTGAAAGAATAATTGAAGATATTCCGTCTACAACGAACAATAATTCAAATTTAAGAAATTCACGAATATATCTGCAGTGAAGTTAGTAACAGCAGCCTACAAGAATAATATCCTGAAATAATATCCTCTGCACTTAGTGTATCACTCTTGATCAATCATTCTTAACTCTAATTTGCTAGATCAACTTAAAAAAGAGTAATAGGCAAAAACTTCAACGATAAGTATAATTAGTCATTCTCTTTGTGCATAAAAGTTTTACAACTGCATCACAAAGAAAGTTTTGCTATGCTAGTAATTAACATTATGAAAGTGTAAAAATATTCATTGCTTGCTAGCATAACTGAAGCCTTTTAGAAATCGATTCTGCTAGTTGCTTCCATCATAAAACATAACCTTAGTAAATTTATACCTAACAATAATAATAATAATAAT